>CABHPH010159422.1:32035-43020 GCA_902168325.1 Peromyscus nudipes | reverse complement strand
ACTTCATTTTAGTTTGAAAGACAGGTCAAGGTTCTAGGCCATTGGAGTAGGGAATCATAACAGGCAGAATTTGAAGTAGCTGCTCATCTTGCACCCACAGTCAAGAAGCAGAGAGAGGAATCAGGTTGAAGTGTCTACTCACATGGGAAAACCAGTCTGCTCTGTCACGCCCACCTGTCCACATGGATGCATGAGCTTATGAATATGTATGTATGGGAGGAGGTACATTTGCATGCCTCTTCCACTTCCCCTCAAGGTAAGCCAAGTGCACCCAGGAGAGTAGTCTGGACTCCGCAGAATGTACTTGCAACACTGGCTTTGTTTCCCCTGTAATCAGATTCTTTAATTAGTGGGAAATTAATGAACGATTCCATGATCTCTACACGGAAAACAGACTACTGTGGACCTTCAGAAATAACCATTGTATCAGTTAGAAAGCTGTTAGTCAGTGGTTCTCAACCTGTGGGTCAAAACCCCTTTGGTGGTTGAATATCAGATATCCTGCATATCAGATATTTACATTATCATTCATAATGGTAGCAATTTACAGTTGTGGGGTTGGTGAAATCTTTTCCCATTCTGTGGGCTGCCTTTCTGTCCTATTGATGGTGGTGTCCTTTGCTTTACAGAAGTTTTTCAGTTTCATGAGGCCCTATTTAATTGTTGATCTTAGTCCCTGTGCTATTGGTGTTCTGTTCAGGAATTTGTCTCCTGTGCCAGTGCATTCACGGCTATCCTCCACTTTCTCTTCTATCAGGTTTAATGTATCTAGTTTTATGTTGAGGTCTTTGATCCACTTAGACTTGAGTTTTGTACAGGGTGATAGATATGGATCTATTTGCATTCTTCTACCTGCTGACATCCAGCTATGCCAGCACCATTTGTTGAGGTTGCTTTCTTTTTCCATTGTATATTTCTGGTTTATTTATCAACAAATGTCCATAGGTGTGTAGGTTTATATTTGGTTCTTTGATTCAATTCTGTTGATCAACATGTCTGTTTTTATGCCAATACCATGCTGTTTTTATTATTACAGCTCTGTAATACAGCTTGAAATCAGGGATGATGATGCCTCCCGAAGTTCTTTTATTGTATAGGTTGTGTTAGCTATCCTGGTTTTTTTTTTTCCATATGAAGTTGACCATTGTTCTTTCAAGGTCTGTAAAGAATTGTGTTGGAATTTTGAAGGTTGTAGTTGAACTTTCTTTTGAACTACCAGTTCCCAAATAACAACACAGAGACTTCTTATTAATTATAGAAGTTTGGCCTTAGCTTAGGCTTGTTCTCAACTAGCTCTTATAACTTAAATTAACCTGTTTATATTAATCTACATTCTGCCATGTGCCTCATTACCTCTCCTCCATATTGTATGTTCAACTTACTGTGTATCTCACTGGCAAATCCCCCACATCAGATTTTTTCCAGAGTTCCTATCTCTGCCCAGAAGTCCCAGCTATTCTCTCCTGCCTAGCTATTGACCATTCAGCTCTTTATTAAACCAATCAGAAACTAGCTTAACTGGGCAATAAAGGACAGAGATACACCTTCACACAGTGTGATCAAATATCCTGCAACAGAAGGTGATTGTATTGAATCTGTAAATTGCTTTAGGAGGATGGCCGTTTTTACTATGTTAATACTACCAATCCATGATCATTGGAGATCTTTCCATCTTCTGATATCTTCTTCAATTTCCTTCTTCAGAGACTTGAAGTTTTTGTTATGCAGGTCTTTCACTCGGTTGGTTAGAGTTACCCCAAGATATATTATTGTGAAGAATGTTATTTCCATGATTTCTTTCTCAGCCTGTTTATCATTTGTATATAGAAGGGCTACTGATTTTTTTGAGTTAATCTTGTATCCAGTCACTTCACTAAAAGTGTTTATCAGCTGTAGGAGTTCCCTGGTGGAATTTTTGGGGTCCCTTATGCATACTATCATATCATCTGCAAATAGTGATACTTTGACTTCGTCCTTTCCAATTTGTATCCCCTTGATCTCCTTCAGTTGTCTTATTGCTCTAGATAGAACTTCAAGTCCTATGTTGAATAGGCATGGAGAGAGTGAACAACCTTGTCTTATTCTTGATTTTAGTGGAGTTGCTTTGAGTTTCTCTCCATTTAATTTGATGTTGGCTATAGGCTTGCTGTAAATTGCCTTTATGTTTAGGTATGCCCCCTTGTGTCCCTGATCTCTCTAAGACTTTTATCATGAAGGGATGTTGGATTTTTGTCAAAGGCTTTTTCAGCATCTAATGAGATGATCATGTGATTTTTTTCCTTTCAGTTTATTTATATGGTGGATTACATTGATAGATTTTCATATGTTGAATCATCGCTGCATCTCTGGGATGAAGCCCACTTGGTTGTGGTGGTAAATGATCTTTTGGGTGTGTTCTTGCATTTGGTGTTTGAGTATTTTTGTATCTATATTTGTGAAGGAAATTGATCTGTAATTCTTTTTCTTTGTTGAAACTTTATGTGGTTTGGGTATTAGGGTGACTGTGGCCTCATAATATGAATTTGGCAATGTTCCTTCTGTTTCAATTTTGTGGAATAATTTGAGGAGCATTGGTATTAGGTCTTCTTTGAAAGTCTGGTGGAATTCTGCACTAAAACCATCTGGCTCTGGGATTTTTTTCTTTTTTTCTGTTTTTCTTTCTTTCTTTCTTTCTTCCTTTCTCTCTCTCCCTCCCTCCCTCTTTCCTTCCCTCCCTCTCTCTCTTTCTTTCTCTCTCTCTCTCTTTCTTTCTTTCTTTTTCTTTTGGTTGAGAGACTTTTAAATGCTTCTATTTCCTTGGGGGTTGTATGTCTATTTAAATTGTTTATCTGACCTTGATTTGACTTTGGCAGTTGGTATCTATTGAAAAAGTTCTCCACTTCATTCCGATTTATAACTTTGTGGAGTACAGACTTTTGAAGTATAACTTAATGATTCTTTGGATTTCTTCAGTATCTGTTGTTATGTGTCCCCTTTCATTTCTGATTTTGTTTATTTGGATATTCTCTCTGTCTTTTAGCTAGATTGGATAAGGGTTTGTTGATTTTGTTGATTTCCTCAAAGAGTCAACTCTTTGTTTCCTGATTCTTTGTGGTGTTCTCTTTGCTTTTATTTTATTGGTGTCAGCTGTCTTAGGGTTTCTAACGCTGTGAGGAGACACTGACCATGACAACTCTTACAAGGAAAACACTTAATTGGGGTGGCTGGCTTACAGTTTCAGAGGTTCAGTCCCTTAGCATCATGGCGGGGAGCATGGTGGCATGCAGACAGACACAGTGCTGGCTCCATCTTGATATACAGGCCACAGGAAGTGGACTGAGATACTGGGTGGTATCCTGAGCACAGGATATCTCAAAGCCCACTCCCACAGTGGCACACTTCCTCCAACATGGCCATACCCACACCAACAAAGCCACACCTCCTACTATGCCACTCCCTGTGTGATTATGGGCTCCATTTACATTCAAACAACCACATCAGCCCTGGATTTGATTATTTCTTGCCTTCCGCTCCTCTAGGTTGTGTTTGCTTCTTTTTGTTCTAGAGCTTTCAGCTGTGCTGTTAAGTTGCTAAAAATGAGATCTCTGCAATGTCTTTATGGAGGCACTTAGTGCTGTGAACTTTTCCTCTTAGCATCACTTACATTGAGCCCCATAAGTCTGGGTATGTTGTGCATTCATTTTCATTGAATTCTTGGAAGTCTTTATTTTCTTTCTTTATTTTTGCCTTGACACAGTAGTCATTCATTAGGGAGTTGTTCAGTTTCTGTGAGTTTGTAGGCTTTCTGTTGTTTCTGTTGTTCTTAAAATCCCACTTTAATCCATGGTGTTATGATAGGATTCAGGGGGTTAGTCCATTTTTTTTTTTGTATCTGTTGAGAATTGCTTTGTGACTGAGTATGCGGTCAATTTTGGAGAATGTTCTGTGAGGTGTTGAGAAGAAAGTATACTCTTGTGTTTGGGTGAAATGTTCTGTAGATATCTGTTAGATCCATTTGAGTCATAACATCTGTTAGTTCCATTATTTCTCTGTTTAGTTTCTGTCTGGGTGACCTGGCCATTGGTGAGAGTGAGGTGGTGAAGTCTCCCACTATTAATGTGTGAGGTTTGATGTGTGATTTAAGCTTTAGTAATGTTTCTTTTACAAATGTGGGTGCTCTTGCATTTGGGGCATAGATACTAAGAATTGAAACATCATCTTGGTGGACTTTTCCTTTGATGAGTATGAAATGTCCTTCTCCATCTGTTTTGGTTAATTTTGATTTGAATTCTATTTTGTTAGACATTAAAATAGCTATACCAGCTTGCTGCTTAGGGGCATTTGCCTGGAAAACCTTTTTCCAAGCCTTTACTCTGAGGTAATGTCTATCTTTGATATTGAGGTGTGTGTCTTGTAATCAGCAGAAGGATGGATCCTGTTTTTGCATCCATTCTGTTAGCCTGTTTTTATTGGGCAATCGAGTCCATTGGTATTGAGAGATATTGATACCAATGATTGTTAATTCCTGTTATTTTGTTGTTGATAGTAGTAGCAGCAGCTGCAGCAGCAATAGTAACTGTAATAGTAGCTGTGTGTGTGTGTGTGTGTGTATGTATGTGTGTGTGTATCCCTTCTTTAGGTTTTGCCTGTGAGATTATTTATTGCCTGTGTTTTTGTGGTGTACTTAACTTCCTTGGATTGGAGTTTTCCTTCTAGTACCTTCTACAGGGCTGGATTTGTGGATAGGTATTATTTAAATTTGACTTTGTCATGAAATGCCTTGTTTTCTTCATCTATGGTGATTGAAAGTTGTGCTGAGTATAATAATCTGGACTGGTATCCGTGGTCTCTTAGAGTCTGCAAGACATCTTTCCAGGCCTGTCTAGCTTTTAGAGTCTCCTTTGAGAAGTTGGGTGTAATTCTAATAGGTCTGACTTTATATGTTACTTGGCCTTTTTCCCTTGTAGCTTTTAATATTCTTTCTTTGTTCTATATGTTTAATGTTTTGATTATTATGTAGTGGGGGGGGGATTTTCTTTTCTGACCCAATCTATTTGATGTTCTGTAAGCGTCTTGTACCTTTATAGGCAAGGCCTCCTTTAGATTAGGGAAATTTTCTTTTATAATTTTATTAAATATGTTTTCTGGGTTTTTGAGCTGAATTATTCTCCTTCTTCTATTCTTGTTATTCTTAGGTTTGGGCCTTTTCATAGTGTCCCAGATTTCCTGGATGTTTTGTGTTAGTCTTTTAGGCTTAACGCTTTCTTTGACTGATGAATCTATTTCTTTTATAGTGTCTTCAATGCCTGAGATTCTCTCTTCCATCTCTTGTATTCTGTTAGTGATGCTTGCATCTGTAGTTCCTATTTGCTTATCCAGATTTTCCATTTCTAAAACTCCCCCAGTCTTTTTTATTGCTTTTATTTCAATTTTCAGCTTTTGAATAGTTTCCTTCACCTTTTTTTTTCTTGGTTTTCTTGGCATTCTTTAAGGGATTTATTAATTTCCTCCAATTTTTTGTTTGTCTTTTCTTCTGTTTCCTTAAGGGATTTTTTTTTCATTTCCTCTTTAAGGACCTCTATCATCTTTATAAAATTGTTTTTAAGATCATTTCCTTGTGTTTCAGCAACATTGGAGTAGTCAGGTCTTGCTGTCATGGGATAGCTGGGCTCTGGTGTTGCCATAGTGCCCTGGCTGTTGTTAGTTGTATTTTTACACTGGCATTTAGGCATCTAGGTATGGGATGATTGTAGATCTAGGTGTTGATTTCTGAGTTTGTCTTTGTCAGGTGAGTATGTTGTTCCTCGGCTTCTGTGTTGGTTTGAAAGAAAACGGTCTCCCAAGGGAGTGGCACTATTAGAATGTGGCTTTGTTGGAGTGTATGCGTCCTTGTTGGAGGAAGTGTGTCACTGGAGGTGGACTTTGAGGTCTCATATATGCTCAAGCCACACCCAGTGTCCCAGACTACTTCCTGTTTCCTGTGAGTCAAGATGTACGAACTCACGGTTCCTTCTCTGGCACCATGTCTGCCTGCATGCTGTCTTGCTTCCCACCATGATGACAATGGACTAAACCTCTGAACTGTAAGTGAACCACCACAGTCAAATGTTTTCCTTTATAGGAGTTACCATGATCATGGTGCCTCTTCATAGCAATAGAAACCCTAACTAAGACAGGAGTTGGTACCAGGGACTCAGGTAGTGCTGTGATAGGCCTGACCTTGCTTTTGTTTGGAGAAATCTGGACTTGGGGAGTTTGCATTAGGAAAACAGTGGAGTGCTTTAAACACTGCTTAATGGGCTGTATACCAGCAGGAGCAAGGAAGACAGTGGTCCTAAGCGTGATTTGAACTGTGGGAGGCTGGTGAAAGGGTAAAACGGTGCTGGTTGGTCGGCGGAAGAGTCACGGCCACGGCAGAACCCAATATTAATTTTAGAGCTTTAATGGAGGGAAAGGGGGAGGGGGGAGCCAGGCCTGGCGGAGAGGAAACGCAGGAAGAGAGGTGCAGAGAGAGAGAGCGTGGGGGTGCACGTCCAATGTCCAACTTTAAGGCTGGGACGCAGTTGCCCATTGATAATGTAATAAGGCACCAGACAAGACCCCAAGCTGCGCATGTACAGAATCCTAACAGCTGGCTCAAGAGATTTCAAAGGAGAAGAATTTAATATGTTGCCTAGAAATCATTCTTGTGATATTTTGGTGAAGAATGTGGCTGCTTTTTGCTCTTGTTCAAAAAGTTTGCCTGAGGCTAAAGTAATGTTTTTCTGATTAATTCTGTTGGTAGAGGAATCTCAAAACATCCTACTGTAGACTCTTTTGTGGTTACTAGTTAACTTTAATGAAGATATATGATGAAAAGGAGCAAGCTGAGCAAGGAAAAATATTTGAGGAGGAAAGGAGCACCAGGAAGTGGTGTCCTGGGTGTAGTGGGTAGCCACTCCAGCTTTGGTCTGGAAGTTCCAACACCCAATGAGGCTTCCGTAACAATCACGCCTACAAGGCGGGGCCAAGGGAGGGCCTGAAGACCTGAGATCGGGATGCGAGGCGCGCTCTTGTTTCCTGGACCTGGACGCGAGAGGTAGACCGAGGAAAGTTCTCCAGAGAACACCGCCGGACTGCGCTGCGTCTCTTCCAGAGCCCATCATCTACCTATCCCTTCATTTGTGAGTTACGCCTTTAAATAAATCTCCTTTTAACTACGTGGAGTGGCCTTAGTAATTTCACCAATATCTGGCGCCCAACGTGGGGCAAATTCCAAAGGCTTGGGTGGCTCCCACCCTCAGCCTCCTTCCCTCCCGGCTGGCGGGTACCTAAACGCACCTACAAAGTTCCATATAACCAGGGAACGCCTACATGGTTCCATTCCCCAAAAAAAGGAGCATCTAGCCAAGTCTCAGTTCCCTAGCTTAGCCCCCAGACCAGCGAAAAACCGCTGTGAGTGAGGCATTCCCCTCCCTTGGCCCCGCCTTGTAGGCGTGATTGTTACGGAAGCCTCATTGGGTGTTGGAACTTCCAGACCAAAGCTGGAGTGGCTACCCACTACACTGGGTTAAAGGAGATAAACAGATTAAGAACTGGAATAAAGGGAGGGGTGACCTCAGTGCAAGATCCCACCCAGCAAAGTTTCCAACTTGTGAAAGGAATTAAAGAAAATTTTAGAGCCAGTGTGGTAGCATATACCTTTAATCCCATCGTTGGGGAGGCAGAGGCTGGTGCATCTCTGAGTCTGAGACCAGCCTGGTCTATAGAGCAAGTTTCAGGACAGCCAAGCTTAGGCAGTGAAGGAAACCATAGAAAACAGAAAGCTGGTGAGGGTGCAATTGAATGAAGGGGCCATGTTCCAGCCCCAGAAAGCAGCAGAACTTGGCAGCTTTGGCCACATGGTTCTGGCTTTAGAGTTAAGGATGGAAGAATGGGGTTACAGAATTTACCTCCTCGACTAAGGAAAGCTGCTGAGGCCAGCCGTGTATCAGGGTTGTCCCTGAATAGAGGCCCAGAGAGGCCATTGTGTGAAGCTGTGAAGGGAAAAGTCTGGATTGCTTTGGAGAACCCAAGATGTTAAAGATGCCAGAGCTATAGGATACCTGCCGAGGAGAGCTGCTAACAGGGAGTGGAACCAGCCCAAGAGAAGAAAGTATGTTGCAGTCAACAAATCTGAAAGGAGTTGAAGGCCTGAAGAGCGTTTTGACATCAGACATGGAGATGCAGAGTATGGGGTTTGCCCAGCTGGTTTTCAGTCTTGCTTTGGTCCTGTATTTCCTTACTATGCTCTCTTCCCTATGTTTTGAAGTGGTAATATATATCCTGTGCCATTATATGTTGGAAGTATGTGATCTGATTTTTAATTTTGATTTTGTAGGAGATTACAGTTAAGAGTTTGCATGAATCTCAGAAGAGACTTTAACCTTTAAACATTGTTGAGACTGTAATAGACTACGGGGACTTTTGAGGTTGGACTGAATGCATTTTTGCATTATGATATGGCTACAAGACTTTGGGAGACAGGGAGTGGAATGTGGTCGTTTGAAAGAAAATAGCCTTCAAAGGGAGTGGCACTATTAGAATGTGTGGCTTTGTTGGAGTGGGTGTGGCCTTGTTGAAGGAAGTGTGTCACTGTGGAGGCAGGCTTTGAGGTCTCATATATGCTCAAGCCACACACAGAGTCCCAGACTACTTCCTGTTGCCTGTGAGTCAAGATGTAAGGACTCTTAGCTCCTGCTCTAGTACCATGTCTGCCTGCATGCTGTCTTGCTTCCCACCATGATCATAATGGACTAAACCTCTGAATTGTAATTGAGCCACCACAATGAAATGTTTTCTTTATAGGAGTTGCTATGGCCATGATGTCTCTTCACAGCAATAGAAACCCTAATTAAAACAGCTTCTGTTTCCTCTCTGGTTTTTTTGGTCATTTTGGCCTGGATTTCTCATGGCCAGTATGACTTCTGTTCTAGCAGGGAGTCTCTAAGTTGGGGGCTGGTCTTCGGGTGGCTAGCTTGGCCTTTGGTGCAGCAGGGGGTCTCTGTTCCTCTGATTGGTGTGGCCTGCACCTGAGCAGCAGAAGTCTGCTGGTGTTGGAAGCAGGACCTGGCAGCAGAGCAGGCGATGAGCTGGAGGGTGTCGATTGTGGGATGGATCTCTGGGCACAGAATCTAAGGAGTGGGGCTGTTCAGCTGGCAGGCAGGTTGCTCAACTGTCCTTCTGACTGGAGTGCCCTACACCTGAGCGACAGAAGTCCACCAGGTTTGGGGGAAGGGCCCAGCACAGGGTGAGCGATGACCTGGGAGGTGTTTTGGATCTTTTTTTTTTTTTTCTTTTGAGACAGGGTTTCTCTGTGTAGCTCTGGCTGTCCTGGAACTCACTCTGTAGACCAGCTGGCCTCAAATGCTAGATCCCCCTGCCTCTGCCCCCTGGGGGCTGGGATTAAAGGCATGCACCACCATGCTCAGCTCTCTCCTCCATCTCTTATATTTTGTTGGTGAGGTTTGCTGCAGAGGTTCCTATTTGAGTTCCTAAATGTTTACTTCCGGTTTTCCTTCACTTGGGGTTTTCTTTTTTTTTTTTTGTTTTTTGTTTTTTGTTTTTTGTTTTTTGAGACAGGGTTTCTCTGTGTAGCTTTGCGCGGGGTTTTCTTGATTGATTCCATTTCCATTTTCGTGTCTTGAGCTGTTTCCTTCATTTCACCCACTGTTTGTATTTTCATACATTTCATTAATGGATTCATCCATATCCTCTTAAGGACCTCTAACATATTCATTAAGGCTATTCTGAAGTCCTTGTCTTGTGTTTCAGGTATGTTGCATTTCTCAAGACCTGCTGTAGTAGGGTTACTGGGCTCCAGTGGAGATACATTGTCCTGGCTGGGATTGAGTTTGCACACTGCTGTCTAGGCATCTGGGTTTGGGGTGACTATAACTCTAGGTGCTGGCGTCTGGTCTTGTCTTTGTTGGGTGGGTTTTCAGTTCATTGGTTTCTGTTGCCCTCTCTGGTTCTTAGGAGTGTGTGGTGGTTGTGGTAGGGAATGTTTCTGAGATCCTGCCTGGTGTGGTCACTGGGAGAATATATATACCTGTGGTCTAGGTAGAATATGTCTTTAAGTATTAGAGTAGACATTTAGGAATAGGGATGGGCTATAAGGGGGTGTGAAGCTGTCCATAGGAGGGAGAAAATCAGGGTGTGTCATCAGAATCTGCTCAGTCTCCTGGGAATGGGGTCCTCAAGGTAGGTAGGGGGGAACCACAGCAGGTTGTCTGCTATGGAGCTGGGGATGAGACTGGGGGATTGGATTTGGAGGAGAGGAAGGAGAGTGAAGTTTGCCCACCTGCTTGCCTGGCTAGAATAGCTGGTGTTTTCCCAGGGAATCTGACACCTGGATTTTATAATTGGAACTCAGATGGTAGAAGGTTAGAACTCACTCCTGCAAGTTGTCCTCCATACACCATGGTGTGTGTGTTCATCTCCACACACAAATAGACGTAATTTTGCCGGGCAGTGGTGGCACGCGCCTTTAATCTGAGCACTCGGGAGGCAGAGGCAGGTGGATCTTTGTGAGTTCGAGGCCAGCCTGGTCCACAGAGCGAGATCCAGGAAAGGCGCAAAGCTACACAGAGAAACCCTGTCCCGAAAAACAAAACAACAAAACAAAACAAAAAGATGTAATTTTAAAGTTTAAAGATATCTTCAGACATGAAAGTCTCTTGGTCTTCTCACTCTGCCAGCAGCATTTCAGATTTGTCACTTTAAAATGTTTTTAAAGAGTCTTATCTTTAATCACTTGTATCTCAATCTTAGCTATTTTTCTATTGCCGTGATAAGACATTATGACCATGGAAACTCATAAAATAAAGTGTTGATGTGGGGCTTACTGTTTCAGAAGGCTAGAGCCCATAACCATCCTTGCAGAGGGCATGGTAGCGGAGCAGCAGTTGAGAGGTCACATCTTGAGACACAACCACAAGCCAGAGAGAGAGAGAGAGAGAGAGAGAGAGAGAGAGAGAGAGAGAGAG
>CABHPH010159422.1:7270-31935 GCA_902168325.1 Peromyscus nudipes | reverse complement strand
GGGAGAGGAGAGAGGGAGACAGGGAGAGGGAGATAAGAAATGACCCATGTCTTTTGGAACCTCAAAGCCTGTCCTCCAACAAGGCCACACCTCCTAATTCTTCTCAAACAGTTCCACCAATTGGGGACCAAGCATTCAGAAATGGGAGCCAATGGGATCCATTCTCATTTAAACCACTACAGCATCTGAATGTAGGCTTATGCATACAGGAGTACTGTTGCTGGAGGAGTCCAGAAGAGGTGCTGGATTCCCCTGGACCCAGAGCTAGTCAATTGTGAACTACTGTGATTATGAGTTATGGATGTGAGTCATGGATGCTGAGAACTGAACTCAGATCCTTTGCAAGAGTAATGTTTGGTATTAACTACTGAGCCATCTCTCCAGCTCCTCTTTACAATTTTTGAAAACTTCGCACAGGTACACAATGTATGGTGAAGGTATTCATTTACCCTGTTGCTTTCCCATCCCCCATCACGTCTGCAGACCCCCCTTCTTCCCTATAGTCCCTTCTTAATTTCATGTTATTCCTGGCACTGGAGCTTTGTTTAAAGACCTATGACTCTTGGGAGCAACATTGCCCATGCATGTGGGGTAACTTCATTCAGACTTTTAAAGTTAACTAAATCTTTAGTTACCTTATACATTACAGGGTTTCTATATGGCTTTCCCCATGTCCTAGGTTTTGGTGGATGCTGTCCTCATACACACTTTCTCCCCATTGTCTTGACCCCACAGTTTTGTCATGAAGCTGACTTTCCTCATTGACAAGATGGCTGCAGGGGCTCCAGGTGTCATATCTAGAGGAAACAACCAGAGGAAAAGGAGGGAACCGCCTCTCTTGAGGCATTTGTTCTTTTCCTGTTCTTCCATCTCCTCAGTTTTGTGGTGATGAGCTAGAACTTGGGTCCTCACACATGTTAGGGAAGTGCTCAGCTACTGAGCTTCATCCACAGAGAGCCTTCACCCTTTTAATCCTAATAAACCCTTTCCCAAAGACCTCTCACTGCTTCCTACTCAGAGTCAGCTGGGTTACGTGTTGCTGTAGAACCATCCTGAAGGAAGGGGCCCACATGGCAATGTTCAGCCTTCATCTGGGATGAGTACCCAGCAGTGTGAGCTTCAAGTCTGGGGACCTCCCACCATCCTGGTTCTATCAGTGTAGCGATTTCTAATGGTAGCCGTTGCTCTTTGCTGCAAATAGGCTGAGCTGTGTGTCACACTCGGATTCTCATAAAAAGACCTTCTGGACAGGGTTAAGGTCTTGAGACTTTAAGAGGAGGAAGCAGCTGGTTCTCCTTTGTCTGGGTTTCCCTCCTCCCTCCTCCCTCCTCCCTCCTCTGTCTTCCCTCCTCCCTTTCTTCTTCACCTTGCAAGATAAGTGGCCATTACTATAACAGCACAACAGTTGTTCTGACTCCACAGTGGAGATTAACAGAATGAAGAGGAAATGGGGAGCTTCAGCCATGTGCCAGCCATGTTCTCAAGATGCCTCTGCTACACACAGCCTAAAAGGATGGGCAAGCGTGCTAGGGTGTGAGGTAGGGGTGCTTGGAGTAGGGTAAATGTGAATTAAACAACAACAACAAGAAACATGAGTCTGGATTGCAGAGGGAGCTCCTTGGTCCTGCTTACCTCTAGGGATGGAGGAGGAGGGAAAATAGCTTTCACTCATTAGGGAGGTATTCAGGAACATCTGCCTGTGCTCAGAGCTGCTCTGGGCTGGGCTGTTTGCCTGGGTAGTGTCTTAACAATTAGAACCAGACATGATGAGACCAGGGAATCAAGGTGCCCTCTTGGTGTGCTTCGTTTCATTAATAAAATAATTTAAGAATGGACTCGAACCAAAGCTTAAGGATATTTATTATATTAGAGTTCAAACGAAAAATGTTCAGGGCTGGCAAGCTATAAATAGCGGCTGCCTGGAGAAGAGAATGGAGAAGAGAAGAAGGCAAAAAGCCACGTCCTTTAAGCCAGCGTAGGGATCAGAGAGTGGCAGATGAGAAGCCTTGTGGTAGGGTGGAGGGCTTTCCTGGGAGAGTGGAGCCTAGTATTGGGGAGCGCATGCTTGGAGCACAGACTGAAGGAAATAAAGAAGAAATTAGGTTTTCACAAAAGCAGGTGCTTCCTGAATCTTGGCCGTAGCCCTGCAAGCTACTTCCATAGGGGAAAGGATTCTGGGAAGGAAAAATTCAGCATCTCATTAAAGGACTAATTATTCCGCCCATCTCCTTAGTGTGGTTTGCCCAACAATATTGCTCCAATTCCCCTGCTGTGGTTCTCTACTTGGCCTGCAGTGTTTGGGAGGGATGTGTCAGATTGACTCCTTGGGTGACTGTGCAGATTCAGTCTTTCCCAGTGGATTAAGGAAGAGTGTGGGAAACAAAAGCAGAGAGCTTGCCAGGGAGAGAGCATACCAGCCACTCTGACCTGCTGCTACTGATAAGGTCTCAGCAGGCAGACAGAGCCAGGGAGGAAGTGTGGGAAATGGTGAGAACCAACAATCTGATTCCCAAGACCAAGACTGCTGTGGGGTTAGGAGCATTCACAGGTTCTGTCAATTAACCTAAGAGCTGAATCTTGCGGTGTTCCTGGGGGTCTGTGTAGACCTCTGCCTGCACTGCTGGGCCTAACTTTGTGGTACTTTATGTGTCTGTGAGATGACTAGGATATGTGTCTTCAAAGACCAGCAATTGGTGTTCAGGGGTACAGCTTTCCACTGTTCCACTCTTGCAGCATTGGGGATAGAACCAAGAGCCTGGACAAGCTAAGTAAGCACTCACCATTGAGCTACATTTCTAGCCCTCATATTTTGATGCCCGTGAGTGTATAGGCCCAATACTGGTCCACCTGGTATATTCATGTGAGGTAGCACACTGGTTTGTCCTTGTGTGCTCCTGTCCCGTACTTGCATGTATGCTGATGGCCTATATCCATGAGTCTAGTTGTAGTATTACATTCCTTTGTGTTTCAGTAATAGTACATCTGTGTGTGTGGCTATAGTTATGCATCCGTGTGTGCTGCTTTATGAGAACATGCGTGAGCACTCCTGCAAAACTGAATCCATGTGCACCCCTTTTGTTGCTTTTCCACGTGTGCTGCTGTATTTTATTCCCATGTGGACTGCTGTTCATGCACATCTGTGTATTCTGTGTGCCAGTAAATAGGGGAGGCACATCAATCCTAGGGCATCGGTTTGCATTGCTCTATCTCTGCCCTCATACTTCAGTGTTTGTGTGCACTGCTGTAATAATATTCTTGTGTGCACTGCTTTCTAGTAAAACACTGCTGCTTCAGCACATCTGTATGCGGTGCACTCGTCGAACAGCTGTTCTTGCTTCTATGCTTTTGTCTCCATTTGCACTGTGCACTTGTCCATCACGGGGCAATGCTCTGCTCTGCAAAATGTGTGCACTGCTGTTCTCGTTCGGGCCTAGGCAGAGCTGCACAAGGACATCCACCCGCTTTGTTGTGACTGCACATCTGTTTATGCTGCAGAAATAGTACATCCGTTCTTGTAAGGATGCTGCTGCCGTTTAGCGCTTTAGTAACAGCTGCGTGGGCTGCTCTGCCGGCACGTTCACGGTCAGTGATGTACAAATACATCCTCGTGTGGCGCTGCCCAGCACTTCCGTGAGTCCTGCTGTAGTCTTATACTTCTGTGCCTTTGTGTAATAGTACATCTGTGTACGGCTGTACTCGTACATTCATGTGTACTGCTTTCCTACAACAGGCGTGACCACTCCTGAAATACCGCATTCACGGGCACCCCTTCACCTGGATTCCCACGTGTACTGCTTTACTAATATACCCTGTGGATGGACTAC
Organism: Peromyscus nudipes; assembly: GCA_902168325.1. Taxonomy (NCBI): domain Eukaryota; kingdom Metazoa; phylum Chordata; class Mammalia; order Rodentia; family Cricetidae; genus Peromyscus; species Peromyscus nudipes. The sequence goes on along the minus strand of CABHPH010159422.1, from coordinate 28,111 downwards.
TGATCATGGGCGTACATGAGGTTTGATGTGCTAGACGTACACGGCAACACTAAGACTAGGACATCGACGTGCGTTGCTCTACTTCTGCACTGGTACTGCGACGTCCTGGTGTGCGGCTGTGATAATGCACTCTGGCGCCCACATCCAGGACTCCCGGTGTGATATCACTTTTGTGCGCATGTCTGTGATAGCACATCTCTATACGGTTGTAGTCGTACGTCCATGTGTGCTGCTTGATGAGAACACAGCAGTTCATTCTTGTAATACTGAATCCATGTGAGACCCTTTGCTTTTGTATCTATCGTGTATTTGTATCTCACATGTGCTGCTCTCTGGTAAACCTGTGATCATGGCTATTACCGTGCATCTGAGCATGGTGCACGCGTAGTACAACCGCCCTTGCTACTGAACCATTCCTCCCATTTGCACCGTGGATGTTGCATCCTGGTGCTCTCGTCCTCCTGAAATCTCATTCCCTGCAGCTAGAGTTCAGGAATGTTCAGAGCTGTTCCAGTCAGTCCATCTACTTGGTTGTGAATGCACTTCAGCTTATGCTGCAGTTGTAGCACATCAGTTGTTGCCAAGACACCATCGTGCAGTGCTTCCGTAATTGATGCATGCGAGGTGCTCAGTTAGGACCTTCCTTGTCAGGGTTGTCCCAGTATATCCGTGTGGGCTCATGTCTAATCCTAATGCACTCTGGTGCTCACATCCATGACTCCCAGTGTAATGTTACTTTTGTGTGCATGTCTGTGATAGCACATCTCTATATAGTTGTAGTCATACGTCCATGTGTGCTGCTTGATGAGAACATGGGAGTTCATTCCTGTAATATTTAATCCATGTGAGATACTTTGCTTTTGTATCTATGCATGCTGCTGCACAAGTCTGCCTGTGGGGACTGCTGTTCACGAACATGCATGTGTTCTGACGTGCTACTAAGTACATGGATATATGGATACTAGGGCATTAGTGAACATTACTTCTGCACTAGAACGTCAATGTCCAGGTACACTGCTATAATAATACGCTCACATATAATAATGTGCTGTGCTCTAGTAAACCTATGATCATTATCGTTCCAGTACACCTGTGTGTGGTACACTAGTACAACTGTTCTCACTGCTTGTCTTAGTTAGGGTTTCTATTGCTGGGACCACAGCAACTCTTATAGAGAAAACATTTAGTTGAGGTGGCTCGCTTACAGTCCATTCATGATCAATGATGGGGACCATGGCGACATGCAGGCAGATGTGGTGCTGGAGCTGAGAGTCCTACATCTAGACTCAGAGGCAACAGGACGTCGACTGACTGTCAGACTGAGTGAAACTTGAGAGAAAGACCTCAAAGCCTGCCCCCACAGTCACACACTTCCAACAGAAGGTGTGGCCCCGATTAAACATGTGCCCTCCAGCCTCAAGGTCTGCATTAAAGGCATGTGTCATCCAGCCTCCTCCAAGAGGACCACACTTCCTCCAACAAGTCCACAGCTCCTTATGGTGCCACTCCCTATGAGCTTATGGGGCTAAATACATTCAAACTACCACACTGTGGTACTGTGACTTCTGTTTGCACTTTGTACTAGTTAAACCCAGTGTACTGCTCTACTGCCAAAAAACATGTCCCTGCTCTTCCAGTTCAGGTATGTTCAGAGTTGTGCAAGTGCATCTGTGTGCTTTGTTGTAAATGCACGTGAGTTTACACTGCGGTAGTGGACTGGCTTTTTGCAAAGCTGGCATTGTGTAGTGCTTTAGTGTACATTCTACTAGTACATTCGTGTGTGGTGACGTACTAGCATATGCCCGTGTGCGCCTCTCATACTCCCACGAGTACTTATGCACCACTTCCATGTGTCCTGCTGTCCCATCACATTCTCGTGCTGTTCTGTAATAGTACATCTCTGTACGGCTGTACTCGGACACCCATGCGCACCGCCTTAGGAGAATGTACATGATTACTTCTGTAATACTGAAGCCACGTAAGCTCCTTTCCTTGTATCGCCAGGTGTGAACTGCAGTTCATGAACAGCCAAGTGTGAGGATGTGCGAGTAAAGACATGGAGGCACCGTTGTTAGACTTTGGTGTGCACAGCTCTTCTGAGCTCGCACTTCCATGTCTACCGGCACGGCTATAATTCTGTTCTCACATATGCTTCTTTCCAGTAAATCTATGCTTGTGTCTGCTACAGTGTAGCTGTGTGTGGTGCTTTAGGAATACAACCATTCTGGCTTCTGTAATGCCACTTCTTCTGTTTACGCTGTGTCTTCGTCCATCTTGACTCCTAAAAACATGTGTGCTGTTGTTCTAAGACACGTTCAGAGCTGTTCAAGAACATCTGTGTGCTTTGTTGTAAAGCCACCTATTTAGGCAGAAGTAGTACTACATCATTTTTTTTTTTGTGAAGATACCATTGTGTAGTACTCTAGAAAGAAATGCCTGTGTGGGCTCTACTAGCAAATTCATGAGCAGTGATGTGTTAGTATATCTTTCTTTGCTCCTGTCTAGAATGTGTACAAGTGCTGCTGTCTTGTAGCCACAAGACCTGCTGTGGCATTACATTTGTGCTCGTTTCTGTAATAGAACATCTGTGTATGGCTGTTGTCATATGTCCATGTGTGCTGCTCTGTGGGAATGTGAGTGGTCACCCCTGCAATACTGAATCCATGTGTGCTCCTTTACTTCATTTGCCATATGTGCTGCTGCTGTACAAGTATTTCTGTGAGGACTGCTAACAGCAGACACCAATGTGTCCTGATTTGCTTGTAAATACGTGTGCACTGCTCTAATTCTTCACCAAAATTTCAAGGTCCAGGTGCACTTATGTAATAAAATTCACATGTGTGCTGTGTAGTTGAAAGCCTCTGTCCTGCCCACCAGTTCCCAAATAACTGACATGGAGACTTAATATTAATTGTAATGCTCAGCCAGTAGCTTGGGCTTGTTTCTAGCTAGCTCTTACATTTTAAATGAACCCATTATTTCTTATCTATGCTCTGCCACATGACTTGGTACCTTTTCTCAGTATGGCATACCCATCTTGCTTCTCCCTGCATCTGCTGGTTACTCTGAGACTCTACCCTTCTTTTTCCCAGTGTACTTAGTCTGGTTCTCCCGCATAACCTCCACCTGCCCAGCTATAGGCCAGTGAGCTTCTTTATCCAACTAATCACAACAACATACATTTACACAGTGTAAAGGAATATCCCACAGTGCTGCTTTCTGGTACAGCCATGGTCACTTCTGTTACAGTACATCTCTGTGGGTTGCATTAGTGGTACAACCTCTCTTGCTGTTGTGTGGTTACTTCTATTTGGAGTGAGTAGTTGTCCATCCCAGTGCACCATGTGATGGTTTTTAGCTGCCTTTATAGAATTCCAGCTCTGTGGGAAAGAAAAAAAAACTGCTTTATCTGGCTGAAGACCCTTTTCAGCCAGTGACAGCTGTGTGGCAGAGTGGAGGTCCTGTGGGACCCCAGACCCCAAGTGAGGCCTCACTCATTCCTCACTTGTGCAGAGCCAGTCCTCCAGGAATAACAACCTTGGACCTTTTCCATATGGGCAAAAGATTTCTCTTCAGTATCTATTTGCAGTGCAAGCCCTCTGCTCCAGGGTCTCTGGGCTTGTGGAGGCAGGCTGTTCTCAGTCCGTGTTACATGGCGATGCCCTGTTACACAGTTAGCAGGCCTGATTACACACAGGAGACCTGCACAAGGTTAGACCAATTGACTATCCATCATGGAGGGAGGACAGGTTCATAAATCCCCATTCAAGTTAAGGTTTACTGGTGTGTGCATGTGCATGCAAGGTGGAAGTGAGAAAGGGGGACATTTACAGGCAGTTAAAGGTCGCTAGGAGGAAGGGCTCATGAGGCCCCGCCCTCACCAGAATGTATGCACAATGTTTGCTTGGATGAAGAGTTTTCCTTCAGCGGTGCAGCTGCCGCATGCTTCTCTGAACAACACCGCTGAATTCGTCGGTCACCATGCTACGTCTGGGTGGAGCGGTTTGTTTCTGTCGTATGTGGGGGTGAATAGACCTTCATTCATATCTCAGGTGTGTGTGTGAGGGTGTATATAAAAGGGCTTCCCTTCCTCTGCCCCATCCCCTCCTTCTTGTGCCTTGGGCACTACGACCTCCAGAAAGTTGGATGAAGTCTACTCAAGGCTCAAGTTCTCAAACTGCCAGGCCCTTGGTGGCTTCTGCACCTAGCTTTGCTGCTCTTTGGTTTCAGTACACACTCTTGGGTTCCTAACTGAGAGATGAGCGGCAGCAATAGGGGGCGCTTCTCGGCTGCCCACCCCCAGGGCAGCTTTAAGCCCAGTGGTTTCTTAAGGGTGAGGTTCCTTTCCAGGACTCCAAGAGGACTTTGTCCACCAGGCTGCAGCCTTTCAGCCTGGAACCAAGTCCTTTGGTAACTTGGCCGAGCCTGCCCTCTGATGGTCAGCTTGAGAACTTCATCTGCGGCAAGGGCATCTGGATCCGTTTTTTACAGAGGCTCACCTAGCTGCAAGAGAAGGCAGGTCCTCAGCAGGACTGGTGTCTTCCCTCTGTGTCTCCCAACACTCTGGAGCTTTGAGCTTCTCTTTGGAGAGATATCTCTCCCTTTACACTCCGATTCTCATCCTAGCCAAGTCAATCTAGCCTTTAAAAGAAACCAAATTCAAAAGCTTCTGTATTCCTCTGCTCCAGAGGGAAATGGTTCTATGTTAATTTATTCAAAGTGGGAAGGACTCTTACAACCACGCAGGAGAAAATGTTTGCATCTTCAAAATGACTCCAGTGCTGAGGCTGGACCGCCTGGGCCTCTTTTCAGATGCAAGCTCACAGCCCTGGACTTCAACTGCAAAATGAAACCAGAAAATCTAAAACAATTTACTGGCTGCTTGGTTCAGGTGTGAGATGTGAATATGGATATAACGTTGAAAAATAGGAGGGCTAAGTACCTGATAACACAAACTAATACTGCTAACTCAACAAAAACTCACAGCCATTGATCAACCTGGTTGTAATAATCCTGATTTTAAGGCTGGTATAATGACTCTTGCTGACCTCCTTCAGATTCAGGGTCAGGATGGTTACCTGGTAATGCTTACGGAAATTTGGGTTTTGGTTCAGGAGCATCTAACTTAGGATGCAGGTGCTAAAGCAAACCCAACAGAAGAGGGCTTTCCTGTCGCTTAGACAAAAAACATTCTTGGCTTTGACATGGAGCTGCGGCTCTCCATGAAACTGCTCAGATTCTGTGCTTGCTGTCTATGGAGATACAGACAGAACCTGAGGGAGCCATTGGTGCTATTCAGGAAATCACGGCTGAGCCAAAGACAGACCACAGGCTGGAGAGATGAATATTGCAGGATTTCAGTAAATAAATAAATAAATAAATAAATAAATAAATAAATAAATAAGCCAATTCAAATTATTTTTTTGAATTTTTTTATTAAAATTTTTTTCATACAATATGTTCTTCTGGTTATGACTCCCCTCCCCCAAATCCTCCCAGATCCTACCCCCCATCCAAATCCACACCCTTTCTTTCTCTCTCTCATTAGAAAACAAAGGTGGTACGTTTATACAATGGAGTATTACTCAGCTGTTAAAAACAGTGACATCAGGAAAGAGGCAGGCAAATGGATGGACCGAGAAAAGATCAGCCTGAGTGATGATGTAACGCAAACCCAGAAAGACAAACATGGTATGTGCTCAGGTGTAAGTGGATATTAGCCGTAAAGTAAAGGAGAACCGTGCTACAGCCCACAGATCCAGAGAAGCTAAGTAACAAGGAGGGCTGGGGGGAGGGGGAAATGCATGAGCCTCACTGTGAAGGGGAGACAGAATGGGCATTGCCAGTGGATGAGGAGGGATGGCAGGAAGGGAGTGGGGGAGGGGAACAGGAGGGATGAGATGGGGGGAGGATGGAGGGAGAGAACACTGGGAGAGACAACTGGACTGGGGCAACTTTGGGATTAGCTAGAAACATAGAGCAATGAGAACTCCCGGGAGTCTACGAGGGTGACCCTAGATAAGTCTCCTAGCAATAGGGAATACAGAGCCTGAACCGGCCATCTCCTGTAACCAGGCAAGACTCCCAGTGGAGGGACTGGGACACCAACCCAGTCACAAACCCTTTGACCTACAATTTGTCCTGCCTATAACATGTACCGGGGTAAAGATGGCACAGAAACTGTGGAGTGGCCAACTAGTGACTAGCCCAGCTGGAGACCCATACCCTGAGAGGGAGCTCACCTCTGATACTGTCTGTAGGGCCAGAACCCAGAGGCGGGATAGCCCAGAGACCTAAGATATAACCAAACATGACAAAAAAAAAAAAAAAGTCAATGAAATGATTCCTAATGATATTCTGCTGTTCTCATAGATTGGTGCCTAGCCCAGCTGTTATCAGAGGGGCTTCACCCAGCAACTGATGGGAGCAGATTCAGAGATTCCCCAGCCAGACATTAGGCAGAGTTTGGGGAACCCTGCAGAAGAGGGGAGGAAGGATTGTAGGTGCGTGTGAATGCACTAGTAGAGCACTGCACACACACCTACTCCTGATGCACTACACAATGCATCTTTGCAAAAACCAATGTCCTACTGCAGCATGAACCGAGGTGCATTCGCAACAAAACAGATGCAAGTACTTGCACTCTGCGTGTGCCTGAACTGCAACAGCCACACATGTTTTAGGAGTAGTGTAGCCTGATGGTTTCTCCGGTCCCGCCCGGCTCTGTGGTCCCGCAGCCGCTTATAAAATAATCTATTGTTGTGAAGAGACACCACGACCACGGCAACTCTTATAAAGGAAAACATTTAACTGAGCCTGGTGTCGAGTCCTGCTTGAAGAGGGGATTGTGGAATTGGGAAATGATATCTACGAAATATAGACGTAGATGAAAAAAAGACAGAGACACAGGATAGCTTTGGGAGGGCTCTGGGTCAATACCACAGACCCTGAGTTTATTACTTACAGCTTTTATATACCCAAAGCAAGGGGGAGGGCAAAAGACCTCCCCCTTTCAAGGACACTAGGGTTCAAGGTACAAAGTACAGTCAAGTGTAAACACCTCCTTAGTACTGAAGACATCTGGTGACCACGCCTTATGGCAAAGCATGCTGTAATTAGGCCTTGAAGTATAAGACACTTGGTAACCACACCTTTGGCCAAAACATCCGATTATGCAGCCTTGAAGGGGAAAACAAGCTTGGACTCTCTGACTTTGAGTCAAGATGAAAACAAGTCATAAGTTGGGGTCTCTGTGGCCCCCCACAGCCTGGCTTACAGTTCAGAGATTTAGTCCATTATCATCATGGCAGGAAGCATGGCGGCATGCAGGCAGACATGGTGCTGGAGAAGGAGCTGAGAGTTCTACATCTGGATCCACAGGCAGCAGGAAGTGACAGTGACACCCTGGCCAGGCTTGAGCTTCTGAGACCTCAAAGTCCATCCCCTAGTGACACACCTCCTCCAGCAAAGCCACACCTATTCCAACAAGGCCACACCTCCTGATAGTGCCCTTCTCTATGGGCCTCTGGGGGCCATTTTTATTCAAACCACCACAGCTCTTAATTTCATGGATATCCCAGTATTATGACATCAGTGAACACTGCACTATGTCTGCACTCCTACTTCAATGTCCAGATGGACTGCTATAATAACACTCTCATGTGCCCTGCACTCTAGTAATTCTGTGATTTTTTGTGCCCCATTACATCTGTGTGTGGGAGACTCATAACACAACACTTTTGCCCCCGTGCAGTTACTAACATTTGTACTCTGTACTTTTCCATCCAGGTAGGTGCACTGCTGTTCTCCAAGCCTGTGCCCTTCTGTGCCAGCTCATGCACGTTCAGAGCTGTACGATGACAATCCATCTGCTTTGTTGCAAGGACACATCAGTTTGTGATGCAGGAGTAGGACTCTGGATTTTGCAAGGACGCCCTTGTGCAGTGCTGTAGAAATAGATGTGGTGTGTGGGATGCTCTAGCAGTCCATTTGTGTGCGCTGATGCCCTACTCTGCACTAATACTTCCATGTCCAGGTGCACTGCTGTAGCAGGGACCCCCTGTGAGCTTCCTTCCAGCAAATACATGATCACTTCTGGTACAGAATGCATGTGTGGTGCACCAACAGTGCAAGGTCCTTTCCTCCTGTACTGATATTTCCATTTTCCCTGTGCCCTTGTACACACTAGTGTACCTCTCGACTTCTACAAGTCTGTGAACGGATGTTCTCGTTCAAGCATGTGCAGAGCTGTACAAGCACATGCTTCCGCTTTATCATCAACGCAGACCAGTTTGTGCTGCTGTAGTAGTGCACTGGTTTTTGCAAACACACGATGTGTAGTGCTTAAGTAATAGAGTTGTGCATGCTGCTCTACTGGTACCTTCATGTACAGTGATGTATTAGTGTACCCTTGTATGCTGATGCTGTACTTTCAGGAGCCCTGCTGTAGGATTTCATCCATGTGAGTTTGGGGGTAATTGTGCCTCAGTGTGGGGCTGTAGCTGTACATCCATGTGCGGTTTTACAAGAATGTGAGTGATCGCTCCTGGAATATTGAATACATATGTGCTCATTTAACTGTATTATAATGTATGTTGCTGTACTAGGACCGTGGGGAGCGGGGCTGCTGTTCTCAGCTATCCCTGTGTTCTGAGGCACCAGTAAACACATAGAAACACTGACTAGGTCATCAATATGTATTTCTCTACTTCTGCACTAGCAATGTCTAGGTACACCGCTGTAATAATATTTTCATGCGTGCTGCTTTCTAGTAAATCTACAATCTCCTCTGCTATATAGTGAGGTGTAATTACTTCAGTGTGAGGTGTGTTAGTAATACAACCATTCTTGTTGCTAGACCATTACTTCCATCTGTCCTGTGGATTTACCCATCCCAGCACACACTGCTCTACTTTTTAAAAGGTGTGCACCGGCGGGGCGGTGGTGGCGCACGCCTTTAATCCCAGCACTCGGGAGGCAGAGGCAGGCGGATCTCTGTGAGTTCGAGGCCAGCCTGGTCTACAGAGTGAGTTCCAGGAAAGGAGCAAAGCTACACAGAGAAACCCTGTCTTGAAAAATCAATAAACAAACAAACAAACAAATAAAACAATAAGTAAGTAAGTAAATAAATAAATAAATAAATAAATGGTGTGTGCTGCTTTCATAGTCAAGGCATACGCTGAGCTGTACAGATGCGCATGTCTGCTTTGTCGTAAATGGACATGTTTGCCCTGCAGGGGTGGTACATCAAGTTGTGCAAATGCACCATTGTGTGGTGCTTTAGTGATGTATTCGTGTAGGCTGCTCTCCTAGTACATTCCTATACAGTGACGCCCTTGTGTATAGTGTATCCGTGTGTGCTCTTGTCTAGTTCTTCCATGAATGCTGATGTCACACGTCTATGAGTCCTGCTGCGGTGTTACATTCATGTGAATTGTTGTACTAGCGTACCTGGGTATGGTTGCAACACCCATGTGTGAAGCTTTACCCTCGTGACCACTCCTCTGATACTCAACCCATCTGTTCTCCTTAGCTTGGGTTTCCCTGTGTGCTGCTATCCTAGGACACCCATGTAGACTGGAGCCTAGCACCTCCATGTGTTCTGACGTGCTAGTAAAAGCACGGACACAGGAATACTAGGACACTAATGTGCATTGCTAATTCTTCACCGGTACGCCAATGTCCTGGTTCACTGCTACGACGATATTCTCATGTGTGTTGTTTTCTAGTAAATCTGTGATGACTTCTGTTACAGTGCATCTGTGTGTGGTGCATTAGCAGTACAACAGTTTGTTGTCAAGTTTTGTCCATAGGCAGCAAGCACAGAATCTGAGCAGCTTCATTAAGAACCGCAGCTCCATGGCAAAACTAAGAATGTGTTTGTCTAAGCGACAGGTAAGCCCTCTTTGGTTCGATTTGCTTAGGCAACAGCATCAGTCCTAAGTTAGATGCTCCAGAACCGAAATGCAAATTGCCTTAAGCATTACCAGGTAACCATCTTGACCCTGAAACTGACGGAGTTTAGCTGGAGTCATTACACCAGCCTTAAAATCGGGATTATATACAGCCAAATAGAGTCGGAGCGTGAAGGGAGAGATGTCTCTCCAAAGAGAAGCTCAAAGCCCCAGAGTATTGGGAGACACAGAGGGAAGACACCAATCCTGCTGGGGACCTGCCTTCTCTTGCAGCTAGGTGAGCCTTTGTGAAAAACGGATCCAGATGCACTTGCCACAGGTGAAGTTCTCAAGATGACCATCAGAGGGCAGGCTCGGCCAAGTTACCGAAGGACTTGGTTCCAGGCTGAAATGCAGCAGCCTGGTGGACAGAGTCCTCTTGGAGTCCTGGAAAGGAGCCTCACCCTTAAGAAACCACTGGGCTTAAAGCTGCCCTGGGGGTGGGCAGCCGAGAAGTGCCCCCTATTGCTGCCGCTCATCTCTCAGTTAGGAACCCAAGAGCGTGTACTGAAACCAAAGAGCAGCAAAGCTAGGTGCAGAAGCCACCAAGGGCCCGGCAGTTTGAGAACTTGAGCCTTGGGTTGAAGTTCAACTTTCTGGAGATCATAGTACCCAAGGCACAGGAAGGAGGGGATGGGGCAGGGGAAGGGAAGCCCTCTTATATACACCCTCACACACACACCTGAGATACAAACAAAGGTCTACTCACCCATAGATAAGACAGAAACAAACGGCTCCACCTGGACGTAGCACGGTGACTGATGTATTTAGCAGTGTTGTTCAGAGAAGCATGCGGCAGCTGCACCACTGAAGGAAAACTCTTCATCCAAGCAAGCACTGTGCATACATTCTGGTGAGGGCGGGGCCTCATGAGCCCTTCCTCCTAGCGACCTTTAACTGCCTGTAAATGTCCTCCTCTCTCACCCCTACCCAACCTGTGAGAACGACCCCCCCCCACACACACACACCAGCAAACATTAACTTGATTTGTTAGCCTGCCCTCTCTCCATGATGGATAGTCAATTGGTCTAACCTTGTCTCCTATGGGTAAAAACGCCTGTTAATTGTTTTATTATTATTATTTTTTATTGAAATAACATTTTTTTCATTTATTTTACATACCGACTGCAGTTTCCCCTCCCTCCTTTCTGCTCATCCCCCCCCCTCCACTTCCCATCTACCCCCACCTCCCCCTCCATCTCCATTTAGAAAGAGGCAGGCCTCCCATGGGCTTGAATAAAGCATGACTCACCAAGTTGAGACAGGCCAGAGCTCCTCCCCTTGCTTCAAGGCTAGGCCAGGTAATCCAGCATGGGGAACAGGTTCCCAAAAGCCAGCTAAGCACCACTGATCTCACTGCTAGGAGCCTTACAAAGAGACCAAGCTAGACTGTCACACACATGCAGAGGGCCTAGGTCGGTCCCATGGAGGCTTCCTAACCGTTGGTCCAGCGTCCATGAGCTCCCATGAACTCAGGTCAGCTGTCTCTGGGGGTTCCCCCATCATGACCCCCCTGGCTCATACAATCCCACCTCCCTTTCTTCAGCAAGACTCCCGGAGCTCAGCCCAGTGCTTGGCTGTGGATCTCTGCATCTGCTTCCATCAGTTACTGGATAGAGTATCTCTGATGACAATCAGGGTAGTCACCAATCTGATTACAGTAGATGGCCTGTTCAGGCACAGTCTCCACTATTGCTAGGAGTCTTAGCTGGGCTCATCCTTGTGGATTCCTGGAGGTTTCCCTGGCGCCAGGTTTCTGCCTAAGCCTGCTAACTGTTTAAGAAGGCATCAGCATGTCATGGACCGAGGACAGCCTGCCTCCACAAGCCCAGAGACCCTGGAGCAGAGGGCTTGCACTGCAAATAGATACTGAAGAGGAATCTTTTGCCCATATGAAGAACGTCCAAGGTTGTCATTCCTGGAGGGCTGGCTCTGCACAAGTGAGGAATGAGTGAGGCCTCACATGGGGTCTGGGGTCCCACAGGACCTCCACCCCGCCACACAGCTGTCACTGGCTGAAAAGGGTCTTCAGCCAGATAAAGTGGTTGTTTTATAAAGGCTGGTCTACAGTATTGGCTACAAAGGCATTGTCCACATTTGGCCTTGCGGGGAGGGTAATGAAGGTCAGGCTGTTTAGAGCAGAGTGTCTGTAGCTAAGGAGAGATGGGACTGTGGTGGATTACCACACAGGTGAACCTGGGAGGCAGAGAATTGGCTACAACGTGAAGGGCAGAAGAAGCCCTTGGACTGTCAGCCGCAACTGTACTTCTTGACTGTCACAGGCCCAGAGGGCAATGGGGAAGGTCAGGAAATGCATGTCAAAGCAGCTTTCCAATGTGAGTGCATGAAGGGTATGGAGGTAGCAAGAGTCAGCTTTATTGAGATAGATTTCACAGAGCATGCACGTCACGTGTTTAAACCCTCCATCCAATGCTCTAAGTATATCCACAGACATAGGCTCCCATTGCCACAGTCAATCTTGGGACATTTTCACTACCTCAAGAAGAAGTTCTTTTCTACTTCACCCTGTCTGTATCTCCATGCCCCTGCGTCCCCCACATGCAGCAACCATGTACCTACTTCCTTTCTCTACAGATTTTTTTTTATTCTGGACTACATATTGTCACCACTTACATCATACTGGTCTTTTGTGAGAAGCTCTTTAGTAAGCATAATGTTTTCGTGATCCACTCATGGTAAAGCACAGAACTTTGCTCTTTTTAGTGGCAGAATAATATTCCACTATGTGGACATACCACATTTTGTTCACAAATCCATCCACTGATGAGCGTTTAGATTCTTCCTCTCTTTGGACTATCATAAAAATGCTACAAACACAGACAGATGCCAGTGTGAACACAACTTTCATTTTTCTTGACTAGCTCAGACTAGTCTAACTCGGTCAGAGGGTGACTCCACGTTTACTCATTTGATGAACTGCCAGGATGTTTTCCAAAGTGGCTGATGGGAGCTGAAATTCTGAGAAGCTATTTCTGGCTGTGAACAAAAACCTCACGGAAGGAGTTTCTGTGTCTGCAGAGAATGGTGGACTGATGTGTGGTTTTGAACAAAATCTCAATCATTTGACTTTACCAATAAAGATTCAGGAGTCAGATGCTGGGGTGACAGCCTAATACCTCAGAAAGTCAAAGAAAGCACCCCACTGACCTTCCTCCTTCCTGGATGTCCCCAAAGCCTCTCCTCTCTCCTACTGTCTCCAACCAATCCCCTTAAATTCAGTGTCCAGCCTTCTGACTCCCTCTTCCTTTCTATTGTTTATTCTTAACAACTCGATGTTCACTTCCTGTCAACTGGTGCTGGCTCTGCCTCTAGACCTGTGGTTGACTTTATTTAGTCCTGTTAACAGTATTCAAGCAGAAATCTCGTGTATTAAAGGTCGGTGCTAGGGCTGAGCCACACTACCACTAGAAACAGGTTTTTCCAGTAAATAAGGCAATCTCAGGGTTCACGGTGTGGTCAAATATTTTCAGAGCTGTAGAGGTTGGAATTTTGTAGGTTCTGAAGCTAATTGTTTTATTTGGGACTAGTTTTAGCCTTCTGGGACAGCCTTTCCTTGGCCAGCTCTGTGTCTAAATCAATACCCCATGATGATAAATAAAAAGTTCTAGAAGATATTAACCTAAAACTAACTTGTAATGATAAATAAAGACCTCTTAGAAGCTATTGCCTTAGCAGAACACTAGCTTCTGTCAATCCAAGAGCTAAGAATGCCACCAGATATCAGCATCTTGGGCCTACAGAAAAGCTTCTCCCATCTCGATGCATCTGCCTCTCAGATGCATCCATCACTATATATTGAATTTGCCTTCATTTATGACTTTATTTGTTCTTTAAATCTACAAAAACCCCGTAAAACTGCTTCCATGTGAGAACATGGAATTTGGGGGCAACCTAAATCTGTTTTCCAGGGCTGTGGCCACTCCTAATGGTGCCAATAAACTATCTGTGATTCCCTTTAAAATGAGAGCTGTGGTTCGTACATTGCCCTGGTCCATTTCTCCTTCCCACCAGCATTCATGCTTTCCTACTTCCCCAAAGTCTCCACACCCCACCTTTTGATTCTGACCGTCCTGATATGTGTGAAATCCCCTTTGCTGGGAGTTTGATATTTGTTTTCTGAGTCATTATGACAAGCTTTTGTCATGAGCTTATTGGTCATGTGTGGATCTTTTTTTGATAAATGTCTATTTAGATCTTTTACCCACTAAAATATTGGATTGTCTGCTACTGAGTTGCATGTGATATTTATATACTGTTGACACAATCCCTTGTCACACGTGATTTTCTAGGCTTTTCTTCCATTCTGAGGACTGTTCTTTCACTTGTAGATGCCATCTTTTAATCACAGGGTGATGTTTTGGTGAAGGGTTACTCACTGTTTGACTTTGTTGTTCAGTCACTTGGTGTAATATTTAAGACCTTACCAAGTCCATAATCATAAAGACCCTGGTGTCTTCTTGAGGTTGTGAAGTTTTCATTACATTTAGGTCTGTGTTGAGTTTCAGGCGTAGTTCGGGATGTGCTGTTGGTTGACCCTCAAGGGCCCCCGGATTAGCCACTTTTCTCTTGGCTGGGACAGAGGACCTGACCGTGTCAGACTGAGGAAGGCAGGTCATTTTCCTTACAGCCTGAGAACACAGTCTGTTATGGTGGTGGCAGAAGCAAGGGGCAGCTGGGCACACCGTGCTGGCAGTCAGGAAGCAGAGAGGTGGTCAGCTCACTCCCCCCTTTTCATTCAGTCCAGGGTCCACAGAAATGGGTGCAAACCATTCTTCCCCCTTCGGTTAAACCTTGAAAACTCCCCCTGGACACACCCAAAAGTGCATTTCCAGGTGATTCTAAACCCAGCCAAGTTGGCAATGAAGATTCTTCACCACATCCCAAGGGCCCATGTGCTGAGGACCTGGTCCCCAGTGACACACTAGGAGGTGCGGGAACCTTCCTGAGATAGGACCAGGGCAAGGCCTTGAGGTCTTGGAGACAAGCCCCGGAAGGGGATAGTGTAATCCTAGATGTTCTTCATCCCCCAGCTTCTTTTTGTGCCTCTGTCCTGATCAAGACAACAGATGATGGACAGAGACCTCCAAAGGTGTGAGCCCAGATAAGCCTGTTTCCTGTCTGAGTCATTGATCTCATGTGTTCAGCAACAGGAGCAGAAAACAGAGGGAGGCGAAGGTCCAGCTTCATTCTCCTGCTTACACAGACTGTGTCAGCGTGGTTTGCTGAAAACATGTTTCTCTCCATTGAAGAATAAGTTTGGGTTCTTGTCCAAAATCAGCTATAGCGAAATGGTTTGTCCCTGGACTCTGTTTTCTTGATCTACATTTCTCTTATTATATTACATCACTTTAAGTTTTTATGTGTATTATATATGTGGGCACATCAGGGGACAGCCTGTGAGAGTCTGTTCCACCATGTGGGTCCTGGGGACCAAACTCAAATCATCAGGCTTGGAGAAACAATTGCTGAGCCCTCTTGCCAGCCCTTGCTCTGGATTTCTATCCCTGTACTCACAGGACACTATCACTAGTTCCTAGTAAGTTTCTCAGTCAGGAAGTGTAAGTCCCACATTCCTTTCCAGGGTTGTTTCTGGCTATTCTTGGAATCCACATGTATGGTTCAAGGTTTGCTTGTTGATTTGTACAAGCCAGCCTGCTGGACTCTGTGGGAGCCCATACTGGATCTCCATGTGGAGATGTGATCCTGCCTTCTCCACCATCCCGATCCCGGCACACGCATTTCCGTTTCCTATTTACTTAATTCTTCTTTCACTGATAGTTATGGTTTTCAGAGGATAAATTCTGCTCTTTGTTAATATCTTACTAAGTCTTTTATTCTTGTTGCTGCTATTCTTGATAGATCTGCCCCCCTAATTTCTGTATTGGATTGTCCATTAGAAATATATAGAAATTCAACTGGCTTCTGCATGCTGATCATGTATCATGCAACCTTGTTGAACTCAGAGTAGTTCTCAAGTTCAAAGCCCCAAAGTGGAAGAATCACGTGGTCATTTGGGGAACTTTGGAGTACACTGGCGTCCTGCTAGAGCAAGGATGGAAAGGCTGGGGGGGGGGGTTACCAAAGACGCCCGAAGGAATGAGTGTGATGGGAGCCACAAGAACATCAGAGGCTGTGCTCTGTACTTGGCGTTTGCCCCAGGGGCCAAAAGACTTTGTTTTCATTTTATTTGAAAATTTCCCACATGTATATAATGAATTTTACTCATGTTCACCCCCGTTACCCTCTTTCACCACCCCAAAACCCTCTCCCAATGACCCCCCCCAGCACCACCACCCCTGCCATTTCTCCACCATCTCTGGTGTGTGTGTGTGTGTGTGTGTGTGTGTGTGTGCTCATGTGTGTCTCCGTGAGTTTAAAGGAATTGTTTCTGCAGAGTACTTGGAGATATCTAATTATGACTACTGTGAGGAACAAGAAGATCAACAGAGGACTGTGGAGAGTTTAGACAGAAGGAGGAGGTGAGAACCAGAAGAGAGGAGGGGAGGGGAGGGGAGAAGAGGGGAAGGGAGGGGAAGGGGAGGGTGGAGAGAAAGGGGAGGGAAGGAGAGGGGAGGGGAGGGGCAGGGCAGAGGATAGGGAGGAAAAGGCCAGTAGAAAAAGAGAGGATAGAAATAATGAAATGACCACTGTGTGGAAGCCTTGTCTGCTGCGGGAGGCCAGGCAGTATGGCAATGGATAACAAAGCCCTGACCTAGAAAACCAACAGAAGGAAGGAACGCAGCTGCGGGTGAATTTAAGATACATTCCAATGCACAGTGAATTTGGGGCTTTTTCTAAGTAATTTAGGCTAAGTCATTAATTGCATGTAGGGTGAAGGAAAAAATGAATGGGTTTAGTTGTGGCTGATAGTGACGGAAGAAATTCAGAGTAAACTAGAGTCCAGGTTGCTGAGCACCCACAACACATGGCTTCATGGCAGGGCCCACGACGGTTTCTCCAGCTCCAGCATCACACCTCCATCATAGCAACAGGCTGAAGAAGTGCGAGAGAAGAGCACACCCCGGCTTGCCATCTTTAGCTTGTCAGAGCTATGTTGTAAAGTGTCTTCTCCAACAAAACATCTGGTCACATATAATGGGAAAGAGGTCGTCGGGTGGTGTCCGTGTGCCATGTAACCAGCTAGAGTGTAGGCATGTGGTTGAGAAGTCGGATAGAGATGAGGAGATAATAATTCAAAGTGTCAAGACAGGCTTCTCATCACATCCACTGGGGACCATGAACATAGAAGGAGAGGAGGGCGGGGTCCGTAAGGAGTGGTGTTTTGTCTGAGCACATTTGTTTTGAGTGCTCAGTGGGATGCTCAGCTGGACAAATGAGTACGCATTCTGAAATCCGCACTGTTGGGTTCTAGTGTACCTCCTGAGGCCCGTGGTCCTCAAGTGTTGAGACTCTTATCAATACATGCCCATCATGCCTTGCAAAATCTCCACATTGTATACAACTGGCAGGTGGTAAAAATAAACAGCAAGCAGGGCCAACAAATATAGTTAGTTTGAGAAGTGAGAGCTTAGAATGCAGTAATGGTTATAGTTGGGGAAAGTCGTTCTCAGCCTCCTCTGTGCAGAGGGGATGCTGTACAGTTCTTTGAGCGCTCACTCACATGACCACATCTTCTAAGATGTGCAAAGCAGGGAGAGCTGCTTTTGTGTGACCTCCTACTTTTTACAAGCCTATAGAGGAGTCACAACCAAGAGAGATGCCTATACACGGAGCATTGAAGTGATACTGAAATGTTCTGGATAAGGTCGCACAAGCAGATGGTGTTGCAGCCAAGACCTAATTGTGGGCCATTTGGTGCTCTCAGGCTTGAAGGCCACCAATGTTCCTGCTGTTAAGAAGCTGTCCTGCTGTTAGCTATGTTGGAACATGCTGGGAGGATTTACTGAAGGAGGCAGGGGCAGGAGGATCATGAGTTTGAGGCCAGCCTGGGCTACACATTTAAAGAGGAACCAAACGTGATTGAAAAAAAGCAGTCAATGAAAGGATCCCTAATGATAACTCTGCTATACTCATAGATCGGTGCCCAGTCCAGTCGTCATCAGAGAGACTTCATCCAGCAACTGATGGGAGCAGATGCAGAGATCCACAGCCAAACATCAGGCAGAGCTCAGGGAATCCTACAGAAAAGGGGGAGGGAGGACAGCAGGAGCCAGAGGGGTCGAGGACACCAGGTGGACATGGCCCACAGAATCCAATAAGCAGGGCCCATAGGGGCTCACGGAGACTGACGCGGCAACCCTGGAGCCTGCATGGGTCTGTATAGGCCCTCTGCACATAAACTGTGGTTTTTAGCTTGGAGTTTTGTGGGACTCTTAACGGTGGGAGTGGAGGTGTCTCGGACTCTTTTGCCGGCTTGTGGAACACTTTTCCTCCTACTGGGTTGCTTTGTCCAGCACTGATAGCAGGGTTTAAGCCTAGTCTTACTGCATATTGTTATGCCATTTTTGGGTGATATCACTGGGAGGCCTGCGTTTTTTTCTGAAGGGAAACAGAGGAGCAGTATATCTGGGGGAGAGGGGAGGTGTGGGGAGGACTAGGAGGAGGGGAAGGAGAGGAGGCTGTGGGCCAGATGTATTGTATGAGAGAAGAATAAGGGGATAAAAAAAGCTGTCCTGCTCAAGGAAGCAGGGCACGAGCTGCTTCTATAGCCAAGTATCTACATGATTTAATCCAGTTTTAGGAAAGGGACTTTACAGTGAGCAGTTGAGGCTTGGTTAAGGAATTAACCACTAATGAGCCATGAATTCTACCCACTATTGTACAGTTGATAAGCTGAGCTTAGATTTTTAAGAACCAATCCCCAGTGAGGGTCAACAGTAGCTACAAAGCACGCCATGGCTTCGCCTTTCCCAGGCGAAGTTAGTTAGCACACAGTCACTGTGAGCTGTGAATGAATAGCATCCATGGAACTCTCTCTGCACACCTCTGGGGAGGTGGGGGTTCCATGCATAGCCCAAGAATTTGCTGTGGGTGGGGATTTCTCAGAACAGAGCCAGAGAAGTGGGCTGGTGTGGGGCTGGAAGTGAGGTCAGGCTCTGAGGTAGGGAAGATGGGCATAGCACCACCAAAGGACGAGCCCCAGAGCTCTGGGGTCTGCAGCCCAGAGGTAGTGGCTGTACCCAGCTCACAGGAGGGGTGTGCTCCCTGGCAGCTGGGCTCTGGCAGTTTCTACCCTTTCAATGTCAGATCCAGGAAGGGAGATTGGCATTGCCTCCATCCCTAGCCAGAGCCTAGATGAACTGGAATGGATGGAGGGCGGGACTTCCAGCTTGATGTTTTCCATTTCTGCAACTCTTAAAAATATGCTTCAAATAAATAGAGGATGCTCTCGGTTTGCTTGCCAACCTCTGGCTGAAGCCCCATCCCTCTAATCCACCCCACTTATCCCAGATGTGGCCACTCACTGTCCCAGGTTCAGATCTATCTGAATAAGACTCAATACCAAGGGCCAGAAACTGAGGAGGGTACTGTCTGGGGACACGGCTCAGAATCACAGGACACTAAGCTCTGCCACTGCTCTCTGGACCCAGGATCTGAAGACTTTTAACTGGAATAGACTTCTTCTGGGACACAAATTGGTCGGAGGGCACCACCATCATAAGCCTAGAGCCTTGGCATGGTGAGAAGTCAAATCCTTGCTTGCAGAAACTGGACCTCCTAGACTGCTGCATGGGTGTTGGGGGGTAGATGGGAAGGGGCGTGGCCATCTTGACTCTGCCCTCTTCTTTGCTGTCCATTCTGATGTTCCCTTCTCTACTCTCCTGGGGTCTGCACAGCAGCCAAACATATTCTCAAAAGCAGAAAAGAAACTGCAGACCTGCTTCCCTGCAAATTCTGGCCAAGGCAGACCTGGTGTTCATTTTCAGGGTAGGGGAGGGACTCTCCAAGGTCTTCCTCTTAGAATGACCAGCCCTAGCCCCAGTTAAAGCCTGCCTCCATCTGGGTTTCATCTCAGTCCTCAGAACAGCTTTTCCCCACTGAACTCTGTAAAACTGTTCCCAACTGGTTCCTGCTTTCATTTTTATACTAACTGCTTTGCTTGAGCCAAACGTGCACTAGGTGACGTCATTTCTTGAGACAGTGATGGAGGATGACTGGGGAAAACTTTCATTCAGGGTCATCAAAGACCTTCCTCCATCCCAAACCAGAACCATCAGTCTAATTTAGGAAGCCTACACTCCACCCTAGCCAGAGTCTCCTTGACCTACCGAGTTCTGTAACCTTGAACTTGAGCGCTGGTCCAACTGTTCAAGGTCACTGGGATTTTAGTAATATTTTAGCAAGCTGCTGCTATCTCAAGTCTCTGTTGAATACTAGATTCCTCCCTCCTACACACCTGCATGGATGGTGGCCAATGAGTCTTCCACTTTTAGAGCCAAGGACCAACAAGAGATGGGGTACCTCTCAATTTCCTAGGGGGAGCCATAAAGCACTCACTCAGCTAGCATACACCCTTCAGGATCTCAGTTTCTAATATGGCCAAAGCTCTCCTTAGGAACTGAAACCAAGAGAACCCAGGGCCTCCAGCTGTTTTTTCCGTTCTTCTTCCTGTATACATCTTTGTACAATCAACCCTTCTTAGTTTAATAGTTTCTCAGGAGAATGGATACTGTCTTTCGTTATCTCTCTGGGACGAAGAGTCAACCACACTCATATTTCTGAGAGAAGTCTTTGGAAATAAACATACCATTAGCTGGGCTTCAGATATTGCTCCATAGTAGAGCACTTGTTTGCCATTTCAATCCCCATAACACAGACACAGACACAGACACAGACACAGACACACACACACACACACACACACACAGAGAGAGAGAGAGAGAGAGAGAGAGAGAGAGAGAGAGGA
>CABHPH010159421.1:0-67963 GCA_902168325.1 Peromyscus nudipes | reverse complement strand
GAAAGGCATAGAGGTGTGGGTATACAGGAAGTAGCTCTTTTTGGAAGTTCAGGAGTTGGTGGGGTGAGGTTGGCTGTTGCTTGTCCTATTCCCTGATCTCTCAGCTTTCACCCCAATATCTGGCTCTGGGTTTTTATCAAGAGAACAAAAATGAGTATAGAGTTTGTGTTGGCTTCAGCAGTGCTCTGGAAAGAGACACTAAGTAAAGGAGGGCAGCATCAACAGGAAGAGAGCAAGATGCCTCAACAGAGTTCCTATCACTGCAAACTATCCAGAAATGTTGCCTGAGAGGGCCACACTGAATGACACAATACTGAGTTTTGTTTTCTTCTGTTTCTGCCCAACCTTCCCATGGAATCTTCTGTGACTTAGCAACCAATAGAAGTAATTCCTAGTAGAGCCCTTAGGCCAGTGCTATCATCCAGGCCTAACCTCTTGTTAACTATCAGGAATATCACGTGTGATGGAGTCAACCACTACATCTCTGAAAATCAGACTTTTTAAATGGGCATTTGTTGACTAGAATTCATCCTAGTTAGTGCAACACCACAAAGAAAAAAAATCATCACACAACTTGAACAACATCAGGAAACTGAGGTCCAAAGATAGACTACATAGGTTTGGAGAATTATGTAGTATAGTAAGTGAATAACTAGGAAAGTAGAGATAACCAGGCCAAGCCTAGGTTTCTGGTTGCCTTGCTACTGGGTTCCTGTCTTCTTTCCATTATGAGTGCTCAGAAATTGTTGTTCTGTTTGAAGGGGTCTTATTTCCAGAAGGATAAAACCAACCACGGGTACCACTTTCCCCAAGTGTTACTATAAGACAAGAGTTCGTACTGAGCTGCATCTTCCCAGGCTGAACCTGAATCAGTGATTACTAACTTTCCATGAACACACCATTCTTATAAAACATGGCAAGCTAAGTGTAATATATTTAAGCACTGAAGTTGGGAGGCAGATGAAGGAAGACTGAGGAGTGCTGGAAGGGTAGTCATGGTGGAGGTGACGGATATGACCTAAGTACATTGTATTCATGTATGAAATTCCAAAGAATAAATAATTTTTTAAAGGACTGTCAGTTTTAAGAAGCAAAAGCAAAAGCAAAAAAAAAAAAAAAAACCACCAAAACAACAACTAAAACAAAAAATTGGGACTGAGGGTGTCAATGGGAAAGCATTTAACTGCCATTTGTGAGACTGGTTTATCCTCCAATACCACCAAGAAATGAGAGGGACTAAAACAAAAACAGAATCATAACATTATTTTCTATAGCATTCATAACATTCATGGGGTTTTGATTATAAAAATCCATATTTGTGCATCTTTTAAATTAGAGAAGAAGAAGACAGAGCATATCTTAGTTACTGTTCTACAGCTGTAAAGAGACATCATGACCAAGCAACTCTCATAAAAGAAGTCATTTAATTGGGGCCTTTTGCTTACAGTTTCACAGAGTTATTCCGTAATCAAGGAGGGAAACAGACAAGCGTGGCACTGAAGCAGTAGCTGAGAGTTATATCCTGATCCTGAGGCTGCAGCAGAGAGAGATACACTGAGCTTGGCCTGGGCTTTTGAAACCTCAAAGTCCTTCCTCAGTGACAAACCTCCTCCAACAAGCCACACCTACTCTAACAAGGTCACCACCTAATCCTTCCCAAATAGTTCACCATCAGGGAACTAAGCATGCAAATAGATGAGTCTATGGAGGCCATTCTCATCCAAACCACCACAGACCAAAAAATCATCCAGAATGCCATTACCAAAGAACAGGGTCTAATATTGATGGATTTCTAATAGTCTCGTTTGTTTGTTTGTTAATTTTGTTCTGTTTTCTGTTGTTGGTGGTTTTTTTTTCAATATAAATGCCTCAATTTGATTGTACTTGTTTTTTGTTTGTTTGTTTGTTTGTTGTTTGTGTTTATTTATTTCTATACTTGGATTTTAGGGTTTTTTTCCACTCAGGACCTTAAAAGGTATTACTGGTGTCTGAGACTTTTTTGTTTTCTTCTATTTTATCTTAAAAAATATATATTTGCTGCATTTGATTGTATGCAAGAGTTTGTCTTAATGAGCAGAGCAAATTAAAAGTTGGTTATAATTCACTATTTTTGTTCTTGTGTTTTCTTTAACAGAAACACTCAACATTCATGTTCATAAGCAGAATAACTATGAGTTTTCATGGCTTCTGAGATTTTTGTGGATTTTTTCTTTGTGGTTTCTTTGTTTGGTTGGGTTTTTTGGTTTGTTTTGTGTTTTGTCTTAGTGACAAAAAGACTCAGTAAATACGACCACTATTTTAGCAACACTTTAATTCAAGATGATAAATGAATCTACAAAGTCTTCATTTGTTCAGTTCTGTTAATTCAGAAACTTATCAAATAATTTCAAACCCAATGGTCTTCTTTGTTTTGAAATTAAAAAAAAATAAGCCTGGTGTTGTGGTGCATGCCTTTAATCTCAAACTAAGGGTGTAGAGGTAGTTGGATCTCTTTGAGTTCAAGGACAGCCTGGTCTACATAAGGAGTTAGAGGCCAGCCAGGGCTACATAGTGAGACTCTATCTCAAGAAATAAAGGAACAAACAAACAAAATTTTTTGTTAAAGATCCATTACTTTCCAATGTTAGGCCAGCTTGTTCTCAGATCAGTTAAGTCAAATCTCAACATTTTACTGGCCCAGTTTATGAACTTCAATTTCATTTAAGGCTTCTCTGGCAGGAAGTTGCACAAAAGTTGACACAAACTACCACTACAGTAAATATGGTTTATTGAAACTACATTGATAGATGTGTATACTTAATGAAAGGCAAAGAAGGTGTCAAGAATGTAAAATGGTCCAGCTGCTATAAGAAATAATTTGATACATGCTCAATAATCTAAACAAAGAATTATCATATGACTTGCTAAGCCCATTATATAGATATCAAGAGTTGGAAACTGTTATCAGACAACTACTTACACCCAAATGTTTCTTGCAGTACTGTTCACAATAAGCAACAGGTAGGACAAGTCAAAATGTTTAACAGCTAAATGGATAAACAAAATATGGTATATCTATCTATACATTGTAACATTGTTTGCTCATAAAAAGTAATGAAGTCAAGATAATTACTGCAATATGGATGAGCCTTGAAACCACAATTAAAAGAAGCCAGCCACAATAGTTTAAATGCTATGTAATCCCAAGTGTATTAAATACCCAGAATAGATAAATGCATGGAAACAGAAAGCAAATTGATGGTTGTCAGGGGATGTGAGAAGGAGGAGTGGGAAAAGAGTGCCTCAAATATATGAGTTTATATGAGGGAGTTGAAAACCTTCACCAACTAGATAACAGGAATGACCATGACCACACAGCCTTGTGAATGCTCTAGATCTCACTCCACTCAATCATGTACTGTAAGATATGTAAAATGGTTAATTTAAATTATATGTATTTTCAATAATAGAAGAAAAAGAAAAACAGTGCAGGCACTTCAAAGTAAAATAAACAGAAATGCAGTGACCTCATCACTTGGATTCAACTTCCAAAACATCTTCTTATAAGTGTTGGCTTTCTATTCCCCTGGCTGAGCTAGGCTTCTATGTTCCATTCATCTCCAAAGAGATGGCTCACTCAGGTTCAGTCTTCTATATATCCACCATTAACTAGCACTGCCAGCTCAAACTTCAGAAGCGTTGTTAACCTCACTTCACATATCCAGGGTCTCCCTAGCACAAGAGGTTGTCTCTCATCGTTGCCTTAGTGTATCCATCCACAGACCCAGTTATCAGTCAATTAGCATCTCTCTGCCCTCTCTACCAGAATCAGGCTCTTCCAGAGGTCATTTGTCAGCCTCCTGTTTACAGCCTGGTGCCTGAGATCTTTAGTACTGGGTATTAATGAGAACAGATGACGCTCATGACTCTGTACTGAAGTTCAAAAGTCCAGACTATAAGACAGACATTATTTCTATCATATTAAAGAAGACATTAAAACTTAGAGGATTCTGATTTGCTCCAGATCTTAAGATAGAGGAAAGGCTGGGATTTACACACTCAAAGTCTGGCCCTCACCTGTGGCCGTACATGGTCTACCATACCTCTGACTCATCTCTGACTCATTTCCAAATGAACCCTCTGTTCCAGTTCCACACAAACTCACAACATCTGAACATGAGAGACTAAAGCCAACCCCCAACCCCAATATTCTTCTCTTGGAATAATTTCTACCCTTCTTTTCCATGGAGAATTCCCTGAGTTAATTTATCCTAGACTCTCCTTCATCTCCACATCTAATTGGCTCATTGGTCATAATCCTTTACTATTTTTGTTTCCTTCATTTCCTATCTTTTCTCTCTCAGATACTCTCACCAAGTCTACTATGTCTTATATGTGTTATTGTACTGTCACTCAAGTAGTCTCCTTGCCTCTACAAAATGCCCTGAAACAAGTCTTTCTCAAGCTACAACCAAGCACATAGTTTAGTCTCTACTGTTTAATATTGAATGTATTAAATGAATGGTGCCCAAGAATTGTATCTTGTATCATACCAAAGGCAAAAATGGTCATTTCCTCATCATTGCATAACAACATCAAACAGAAGGCTTAACACATAGTAAGTCTCAGCAGATGATGGCTGAAAGAAATCCATGTAATATCATGGACACTTAAACAATGATAGGTATCAACCCAGAATATCTTGTCAGGGTGTGTAACACTGCTTATGTAGACCATTAGTCCCTCTATATTAAGAACATTTTTTCTAACATCATCCCTTAACAGATATCCAAACACTTCTAAATAAAAGTGATAAATTCTAGGAGCCAGGGAGGTGGGTCAGTGGGTATGGGTGCCTGCTGTGCAAAACTGGATACCTAAGTTTGATCTCTGGAACTCACATAGAGATAGAAGTAGAGAACTGACTCCACAAAGTTATCCTCTGATCTCTACACAAGTACTACAACAAGTGTTCACATATGCACACATCATGCATGCACAGACATGCATCAGAAGGAGAGGAGAGAAGATGAAATAAATATTAGTGCTCCTCAGAATATAGACAGGACCATAATACACAGTAGCCTATGCAATACTTTTTTAATAACTTGAAGACAGGAGTTCAAAGTCTCTAAACATAAAGTAATGGTGAGGATGGAAACATGAATAGCAGCAATTGAATTATCACAAACCATATACAAGAACTGAAATACCATACTTCAGCCTATTAATATGTACAATGATTATAAGTTAATCCCCAAAATATTTTTGTTTGATCATTACACACTGAATATCACATTATTGTGTAATACTCCATACATTCACATAACTACACCAATAAAATAAAACACTGTATTATAAAAAAGCCACTTGGTATCCTTAATACTTAACACAGAAGATTCCTGACTTGTGATGGCATTGCCTCTGTTGGTTCATGGATTACCCTGATTCCAGACTCTGTGCCATCAGGAAAGTAGTTGTAAGGTGGGTTGTGGGACGGTCTCTGAGAACTGGTGGTGATCCAGAAAGGTGGGATAGAGAAATATGTTAAGTGGCCAAACAAGGAAGAAAGAACTCCAGACACAGTCATGAAGGAAGTAAAACACAATGACACAGAGAGAGGAGCAGAGGCCCTTTGTGAGACAGAGTAGTCAGAAGCTCATCACTGAAGAGGTGAAATTGGAGCAGAGACCTGAATAATGAGTTGAACTTCAAACAGCAAAGTTGAAAAAGACATGTGGAGCAAAAACTCATTTTTTAAAAATTCAGAGGCATCTCAGGTGAACAGCATCTAAGGAAAAAGGAACATTAAGGAAAATCACTGTCAGGCAGGAATCCAATTGGTCTGTTGATGTCCAAAGTAAAGAGCCCCAGTGACTGAAGTGCAGTGATAGAGCAAGGAGCCAGAAGGTCGGGTGGGTGACAGGGGTGCAGGGGTAGGTGTGATGAGGGGAGAGGACACACTTGCCGAGCAGAAAAGCTGGGATTCCAGAGCAAGAAAAAAGAAATCATGGGAGGATTTAATGCAGGAGGGTTCATTTTCTCATCTGCATTATTACAGTTTATCTAGCTGTCACTTGAAGAAGACAAGAAGGAGGAATAAATGAAATCGGAAAATAACAAAGCAATCATAGCTGGCCGGGAGACATGGCAGTGATAACGGTGCTAAGGACAGTGGGGTGCTCTTCAGCTGCTGATTGGATGTAGTATGTGAGAAAAATGGAGAAATTCAGGATACTTTGGAGTTTGGTATCAGCAAAGGGTTGGTCACCAATATCTAGCAGATACAGTAAAATAAACAGGGATAAAGAAGGAATCAACGACATGTAGATTTCCAAGTACCTTTTTCATCTCCCTTCCCTATACCCATCTTCAGTGTAAAAGCATTAAACAAGCAAGTAAAGGGACTGGAGGATCTAGCTGGGAATGTGGTCAGCTCAGACACTTCTGTTAGGATGGCTGAAAACAAGTTCTGAGCTGCTAAGATATCTTCCTCATAAGGGAATTTTGCTTTTGATGGAGGACAGAGGATGCTGCTGTCTTGGGTAGATTGCCTGCCTACAGCTAGAGAGGTACCTGTGACAGTTTCCTCCATCAATAGCATCAAGTTGCCCTTTTCATCTATTGGTTCATATGGTTTTCATCAATTGTAATTAAAAACGATCTAGTCTGCTTCTTCTTAACACCCCACTGCAGAAGTCCAACAGTGATCCCACTCTACTGGGTAGCTTTTGAACTGGAAGAGTCGAGGGAACAGATACAACACAGCCATTGACAGGGTTCAATCCAAATTCTTCAGCCTGCATGGACTTCTACACAACTTGAAAATGGGAGGTGGTCAAGAAGTTCAATGGCTTACTGAAAAGCAGTTGTCTCTCTCACATCCATAACACAGTCAAATTTTTTTCAAGAAAACAAATTTCCAATTCTGAAGTTTTCTAATTACATTGCATCTCCAGATGAACTAACTCTGAACAGCGTTTCTTCCTCCCAAGGCACGGGATTGGCTAAATTCATTAAGTGTCTTCTGATTTCATGGACCATGGAAATGTCAGCACTTGCGCTTCCCTGCTGAAATGGCTCAGGGTCACTGGTATCCACAGGGTCTATAATCTTCTTAATTTCAATTACTGCTTCCTCATCTCCATAAGTCTCTCAGAGGCCTCCTCCTAGGCTTGCTCATTTTCTGCTGAGAACTGGCTGTCCTCCCCTGCTGCCTCTTCCCCACCTGTCTCATCTCTCTGCATCTTGTTCTCACCTTGTCAAATAGACATTTGAAGATAATTCTGCTGCATATTCCTGAGAAACATTTAGTCATGCTAATGATGAGTGGCTATTCATTACAGAAACAACTAGAACCACGTGACTCAAAAAGATTTTGTCCTTAGCTTCTGGAATGAACTTACCTGGAATTCCATTCCTCATAGCCTTACTTCCTGGTGGCATAGTCTTGAATAATTGTTATTAAAGTTTTATTATTTAGTATTTTTGTGTGTGTGTGTGTGTGTTTGTGTGTGTGCATGCACATGCAAATCACTGTGCTCATGTGGAAGTCAGAGGACATTTGTGGGATTCAGAGCTCTCCTTCCACCATGTGAGTCCCGGGGATTGAATTCAGGTTGTCAGAATTGGTGGCCAGACCTCTCACCAGGCTACATGAACTATTTAAACCTCTCTGAGTTCTGGTATCTTTATCTATGAGATAAATGTGATAATAATCCTTCCTGAAAAGAATCGATATAGCCAGTGAGATAACATACATAAAGAGCTCATCACAGTGCCTGACACACAGGAATTGCCTAATAATTATCTGTGATTATTGCCTTTATTACTATCAACAGCTTAAAAAAACTGTGTAATTTTTTTTGGAGACAGGGTTTCTCTGTGTAGTTTTGGTGCCTGCCCTGGAACTCGCTCTGTAGACCAGGCTGGCCTTGAACTCACAGAGATCCACCTGGCTTTGCCTCCTGAGTGCTGGGATTAAAGGCATGTGCCACCACCACCCAGATAAATAATCTGTGTAATTTTATATCTCTTTTGCATATAAGAAAGGCATTGAGCTCAGTGTCTGGCATTCATTAAGGACTCAGGAAATTTCAGATATTGTTGCTTATGAGTCAGAGAAACTTAGTACGGTAGCCTAGAAGAGGAAAGTAGATCTAGTGCAATCCTTTCAGTTTACAGTGAGGAAACACACAAGAGAAGGAAAAATCACCTGCCAATCAGGATGCAGAGGAACAGAAGCCCTCTCCATTGCGGGCTGTCTTCAAGACACCCCACTGCCCTGACTAGGGAACAGTGGTCAGAGGGAACAGTTTCTAAGTTGTCAAGGAAGCAGAGGGCAGGAAAGGAGAGAAAATTGCATAATGGATGCTACAGAATACACCCTTCAGAGAACATCAGGACAGACTTAGAAAAAACACAGCAGAGAATGCTCCCGTAATTCACAGATGTACAAGGAACCTTGCAGAACAAACTCTAAAAAAACAGAAAAATGAGACAAAGAAGAGAAAAGCCAAGGAGCCCTCTAAAAGCTCAACACAGAAAAGAGCCTTTGCAAAGAGCCTGAAGACAAAGAGTGTTAAGGTGTTTGTGACTTTAGCCCTGGAAATAAAAGACTTCTCCCCCATCCTAGACATGCTCTGCTGCTGTTGCTGCTGCTGCTGCTGCTGCTGCTGTTACTGCTGCTGCTGCTGTTGCTGTTGCTCCTGCTGCAAATACTGCCACCAACATACAAGGTGGTGACTTCACCTGCTTAGGGGACCCAGAACTCAGTCGAAGGAATGCAGAGACAGCTATAGGTGGTAGCAGCGGGGAAGTGAGTTTTAGATAAGGACCAAATGGGAAACTCGGTATAGACCTGCTGTCCTGATGTGCTAACTTACGATTTTCATATCATGAACGGAGCATTAGTCTCAAATACAAATTCACAGATACAATTCCCAGAGGAAGGGGCTGACACAGAAAGAGACAATCTCTTCAAAAGCAATATACATGTGGTGTACATACGTTCAAACAAGTACAAGTACACACACACACACACACACACACACACATAAAGAATGAGTAAATATTTTTCAAGGCACAAATCTAGATGGGAAGAATATTAGGGCTTTATGGTTTTTGGTTTGGTTTGCTTGCTAGGCAAATGTTGCACTGAGTCTCCATGGAAGGGACTGTGGGGCACTTGAGCTTGTTGAAGTGTAACAGAACCTCTGTGCCCTGCTATACCATGGTCTTCCTGTGTGATGCAAGCTTACAGGATAGGCAGAGCACACCCTGTGACACAGAGCCTGCATCAGGATGGAAAGCAGGCTCCCAAACTAATCACATATAAAAGCTAGGCCAAAGGTCAACTCTGTGGAAAGAGGGAACACTTGAAAGCCTTAAAAGAAGAAGTCACTGTCCTTTGGGCTACAAAATGGGCTTCAGCTTCCACGTACCAGCATTGGCTATAGGGAGGGGACTCCTCCAACATTGCTAGGGCTACTGTCTCTTCCGCTAAGATGGTTTTGTCTTAGATTGTACTGACAAGGATAAAGAGCAAAGAAAACTGGAAAGTAGATTAGGCATCCAGGATGTAAGGATGGCAAACCTTGGTGTCTTTGAGCAAATATGTCCCCATTTGGCAACATTCAGCCCAGCAAACTACCTAAACCATGTGTTATTTGTCTTCTCAGAGGCATGGAAGAGGCCAGTGCAGAGGAAGATCATGTTAGTTGGTGACTATGATGCCTCCTAGAATCTTCTAAGGGGTTCCAAGTAGATGAATGGAAGAATCATTGTTTCTAGATGTTAGAGGTGCAATGTTGCAGTTTCCATGGAAGCAAATTCCTAGTTCCAGTACCAGTCTCACAAGACCATGTTCAAAGATTCACCAGCAAGTTCAGACATGGCCTAAGCATTCTGCCCAGCCTCACACTCCAGAAAGCATCAGACACTAGGTTTCCAAAAGAAGGCTGTTGCTGCTTAGTTCTCATGTGTGCTTGTTTGTTTGTTCATGGTATTGTTTTCCTTTTCATATGTCTGTGTGTGGTATCAGTGTGTGCCTGTGTGGTGTGTATATTTGTACATGTGTGGGAACAATGTTGTGTGGGGGCACTCATATGTTTGTGTACCTGTGAAGACCCAAGGTTGATGTTGGGAATTTTCCCCAATTGCTCTTCTACCTTATTCAATGAGGTAGGGTCTATCAATGAACTTAGAACTCACTGATAGGGCTCTTCTTGCTCGCTAGCTTGCTCTAGGGATCCTCTGTCTTTATCTTCTGAGAATGGAATTAGAGTCATTCTCACTGTACTCACTCAGCCTTCACAAGGGTTCTTGGGATCCAAAAATTCCAGTCCTCATGCTTACATTGCAAGTACTTTTACCACTGAGCAATTTCCCCAATACCCTCCCCACATCTAGGTACTATGCTTAAAATAGAAACCAGAGGAAGAGACAAGATTGAGCACTTATGGTGTACAAACAGCTCTGGTCTTTATACCTTCATTTTTTGGCTTCTCCTCCTCTCTGCTGTGCTGGTGATAACCTCAAATGAAGTATTCATTCCATCTTTTAACAGTGCACAGAACAAGGTATGTGTTCAGACTTACAGGATATCTATATCAAGACTTCTCAGTAAAAAAAAACTAAGAGTGATGCTTGGAAAGTGGATAAAAGCCTACCTGTGTGACAGAGTAGAAGATAACAGGTTTGCTTTAATGGGAATGAGTATCCTTGTTTCCAACCTCCTACACAGTATGGAAGGGTTAAATGTCATAACATCAGCTCATCATCACCAGAAATGAAGGAACCTTTTTTATTGCAGCAAAGAGTTATAAGAAGAGAAAGGTCTTCAGAGTCTTTTTGAGATGAGTAGAAATTGTTATCATTCTCTAACTAGTTGTGTATATGTACATACATACACAGGACATCATTGAAATATAAATACAACTGCTATGTCTTGCTCTTAAGTGAAATCCAAAGCTCAGATGTTGAAGGTTTGGTCCACAGTGTTCCCAGGTGGTGCATATTGCCTTTTCAACATGATTCTCTGTCTCACCACAAGCCTAGAAGCATCTAGACCAAGCGACCATACCATAAACCAAATTAAATATTTTTCCTATAAAGTAATAGTCTCTAGCATTTTGTCTCAGTGATGGAAAACTGACTGACCCAGTATCTTTTTGCCAAAAAATTTAAGCTAAAATATCAAACTTTGTGATATCAAATAAAATATTAATGGTAAAGTTTCTTGGCTACTGATTACATCAATAAATGGCAGCCACAATTAGATTATCTCTGTACTTTTCCAAAGAGCATGGAAAAGAAAAGAAGGATGCCTGATACAATAGGATACAAGTAAGTGATGTACTAAAAGCAGAAGCCAGACCCATACAGTCATGGAGACCCAGACCCATACAGTCAGGAGTTAAGCATAGGAATCTTTAATACAAGGAATTTGAGGTAGCCTAGGCAACACAGAAAGAGCCTTCTGTCAGAAAACAAAACAGCAACAACAAAAGGAAGAAAGGAAGGAAGGAAGGAAGGAAGGAAGGAAGGAAGGAAGGGAGGGAGGGAGGGAGGAAGGGAGGAAAGAAGGAAGGAAGGGAGGGAGGAAGGAAGGAAAAGAAAGAAAAGAAACAAAATTAAATAATTCTTTAAAAATTAAAAATATAAAAGGAAAGGCTTGAGAGGAAGGGGCTCTAATTTGACCCCAAGGTCAACAGGCAACTGTTAATAGGGATAGATCATTTAGATAATCATAACTTGAGACATAAGTGGGCTCATCCTGGTTGGCATGGAATTGGCCAGGAACTCAAAAGACACCAGAGGACACTTTAGATGCTGAAGGAAAACCTAGCCTGCTAGATAATGCAAAATATTCAAATCAGAAAGAAAATAATACGTCAAGAGTCATACAATAAGCAAGTAGTAGGTACCTGCATAGGGACGAAAACTCAGTCAGAATCCTCGAAGGGAATCCCAGCTGCCACAAGATCCCAGGAAGAGATGGGAGTTCACTGTGAACCCAGATTTGGGCAGTACACTGTGAAATTCAATAAGGATCTCTTACCTAAATGTTTAGAATCACAGAGGCAAACAGCAGGGGTAAGGTTAATGTATAAACTGATTGATGGGTGTCAATGAGTTCCTATATTTGAGAGAAATGGAAGAGATGTCAAACAAGTTAAGGCCAAAAATGCCCATTAAGATCCTTAGGGGCAAATGGGTTAAGTTTAAAAACAGAGCTGGCTTTTGTCTTAGCAACTGAGGAAGCTTGGCAAGTGATTTTGTGTGTGTATGCATGTATCTCTGTGAATATTTATATGTGTATGAGTGTACATGAATGTGTATGTGTGTGAGACAGACACACAGAGAGAGAGAGACAGACACAGAGAGAGAGACAGAGAGAGAGACAGACAGAGAGAGAGAGAGAGAGAGAGAGAGAGAGAGAGAGAGAGAGACTGAGACCCAGACCAGAGGAGGTTTGGTCTGGTATCTTCTTCAATCACCCTCTATTTAATTGTTTTTAGATAAGATTTCTGAATGAACCCAGACCTCAGTGATTCAGGACTGGCTGGCTGTTCCTGTCTCTTCCTTGTCAGCATCAGGATTGCAGACATGTACCCACTGCTCCCAGCTTTTTACCTAGGTACCAAGATTTCTAACTTGGGTATTCATGCTTATACTGCAAGTATATTCCATCTACCCAGTCCCCAAATTACTTTTTTCAAGGCTTTGTTTGTTTATCTATGAGCTGGGAATGAGAAATACCAACAAGCATACCATAGAGTTTGAATAGCAGAAAGCAAGACATTTTTTCAGCTTAACCCCAAGTAATGCTAACTTAGATATGAACTCTGATTCACATCTTAGTAACTACATGTTATGTGGGAAAAGGGTACAAAACAATGTTTTATAGCATGATAACATATGTGGAGAAGTGTTTATTTACATTTATTTATGTATATGTATAAATACAGGAAAAATAATATGTATTTCTTTTTTATGTCTATATATGTCTCTGAGAGTATATGCACACCATTTGTGTAGGTGTCAATGGAGCCAGAAGAGGGCATTGGATCCCCTGAAACTGGAGTCACGGATGACCATGAGCTGTCCAGGGTGCTAGGAATGAAATTTGAATTCCTCAGGAAGAGTACTGGTTGTTCTTAACTGATGAAGCATCTCTCCAGTGCCGAGAATTCAGTCTTTTCCTAATGATAGCTACATCTAGAGACACGGGGGAGCTGACACAAGTGAAGAAAGGAAATTAAAAAAATAAAATGAAAGGAACTTTACTTTCAATTTTGGGGCACAAACATGCATCATTTGGATCTTTAAGATGAAACTGGACTTTTTATTGCTAATATACTAAAACCAACTGAAATCTTTATTCAGCATCAAGTTATCAACATATACATAATAATTACATAGAATGGATATTATTCAATCAATGAACTTTATTTAAATATTACCAGGCCAATTCTTTGCACCAAACAGAAACGAGGGTTTACTACTATTTGACAAAAACAGTAGTTTTTGTTTCTGTTTTGTTTTTTATCTTTTTTTAAAACCACTTATCAGTTCTGATGAACTATCAGGGAAGGGATTATGTTGGAATCCAAATCTTTTAAAAATGCATTTATCATCATTAGTTTTTTGTTTTTTCATATGCAATGATTCATTTCCTCACACCCATAGTTTTAAGGGACTTTCGAATTAAACCCTAAGAAGCTATTTTTTTCTAGAATCTGTTTGAACCCGGCACTTAATGCCAATAAAAAAGCTGGGAGTAATTTGTTTTCCTCTATAATTTCAAAGCTGATCAATACAAAAATCCTTTACTGCTGTCGTGGCTTCCATAGCTTTTAATGGTGAGTCATTATGGAAGAAATCTTGGGTCCATAGATTGCAGGTGGTCAGACCCCATTTTTCTTGTGCTTCTGTGGTTCCAAGTGTGCTGAGTGGCAGAGAGAAGAGCTGGCTTCATACAGTGCACTCCACAGAACTGAGAATGTGGAAAACAGCTCACAGCTGGAGGTGGGTCATGGCCCAGTACTACTGTGTAGGATAAGGTATAGGCTCTGGGTCTGCCTGACGTAGGAGCCCAGCTGCACCCTACTTGCTTGTGACCTTAGTGAGTCACTTTGCTCCTTTAAGACTTCATTTCCTTCTTGGAGTTAAAAGGATGATGATCATGGGATCAATGTCACAATTATAGTGAATAAGTGAGATGATTCAGAATATTGTTCTATAGTAAATGCTCAATATATAGTTTCATTTTTCTTATATTTGAGGAAGTTCAAATTTAGTTTGATAGCATTCATGCCTTTGATCCAATTGAAATAAATACATATGAAGCACCAACTAAATCACGCTTCAGTTTCTGCTCACAAGGACCTTACATTCTAGCTTAGGAAGGCAAACATACTTCTGCACAGAAAAATTAGTTACATTCTCAAGGTTCATCTAGCCAATTAATATAAAACTAGGTTACTGAACCCAAAATAACTGGGTATCAGAAAAAGAAGAAATTGCTTTATGGAAGTTTCCACAAAATAGAGTTTGGATGAGGTCTGAGTTAAGACTCTTTTGAGACAGAGGGGAAGGTGGCAGGCTGTGTGACTAAGTTTTTCAGCACTATCACAAAATACCTGATCCGAGCCACTCTTAACAGGAGAGGTATGATTTGATTCACAGTTACAAAGGGTTTGATCCAAGGTTAATTATACTCATTGCTTTAGGTTCAAAACCAGGTAGAATGCCATGGGTTTGTGAGTATGGCTAAGCGCACCTCATGAGAGCTAAGAAGCAGAAAGGGATAATGGGAAGGAACCAGAGCCAAGATACACTCTTCAAATGCATGTCCCCGGTGACCTACTTTTCCAGCAAGGTCTCACCTTCTATAGTTCCATCACCTTCTAACAGATTATTTGATTTCTTTAATCTATCAATAGATTTAAACCATTGATTTAAGCCAAAACTCTTACAACCTAATCATTACTTGGAAACATCCTCACAGTCTCACAGAGAAGCCTAACAGTGGATTTATTTACTAGTGGTGGATTTATTTTTTTTTTCAAGATACCTCTTAACCTTTATTTTTCCTTTTTTTAATGAGGCTCAAGATGAACCATCTCATTTCTTTCGACTGGCAAAGGGGTATTTTATGAGTGAAACATAAGTGTCTCCAAAGATGTTCAAAGCAAAACTATAAACCAAATGAATTGGAGAAGATTAGTTTTTATAGACCCAAAGCAATAGGAAATCACTGTAACAGGGTCTACTACTTCTTAAGCTTTGCATTTGTAACTTTAGTCAGATCGATCCTGATTCTCGATGTACTGAAGATGTCGTCTCCACATAACAATCTCTGAAAGCCATTATTTAGGCTCCCTCAGATGAGGACCAACACCAGCCAGTCACAATAAAATCTAGAACCTGATGAATGATTGCAGAGCATCATCCTAGTACACAGCCTTCTCATTTTAGGATCCCTGATTGTCACCATCACCATCTGGGAACTCATGAGAAGTACGACTTCTCAGGCTCCATCTAGACTTAATGATTCAGAATCCCTGGAGTCTGTGGATAGAGACATCTGTTTTGACAAGCCCTGTAAAATATTCTGGCATGACTTATGACAGTTACAGCACCATCTCAGTATTTTCCTTCCAGATATACACATTTAAGATACTAATATTGGTCATCACAATAGACTGCTATCCCTCTGTTACCCAAAAAGAGGCTTCTAACTTCTCTGATGGCCTCCATTTTAGAGAGAATGTATGGAAGGGACAAATCCTAAGGATATGTAAAATATGATTTGTTTTCACCAAACAGCAAGAAAATGAAAAAAAAGAATTAAGAATCAAACAGCTGTTTTAATGATATGTTTACTTCTTGTGATGGGGCACAACAGAAGAACCATTGAGGAGCTTTAAACAAATGGCTTATGTAGCTGGATCTTTATGCCATTTCATTTTAGCAGCAGAGAGGCTGGATCTCATTGGCAAACTTATTCTACAGGCCACGGGAACTTTCTGACAGGAATGCCCTGTTCAGATGGGGCAAAAATCATAAATATTGATTCTATTGTTGGCTATCCTCATCCAAAGTGAGTGATGGATACTGGAAATGAAGGGGCACTTTTGTATCCTGTGCAGGAACACATGCAGGAACATTTGCAGTCCATGTTGTAAAGAGGAATCAACACATGCACGTCATGACTAATTTAGCAAATAGACACTGTAAATATTTTGCTTTGTTTTTCATTTTTGTTTTGTTCTGAGGTAATCCCCTCCCAACCAGGACACCCATGAAGCAGTATAAGGATGACACCAGCAGAAATTAACTGGACCCAGCATCTCAAGAAGCACCTGACCGCCAAACACACAAAAATGAGGGAAGAGTTTAAGGGGGGATAATGGGGGAAACAGAAAACACAAGCCTCAAAACCCTTGCTAATCAAATGGCTGGTGGAGTGGATCAAGACTAGGCTTCAGGATGATTGATTTCCCCTACCCTACCCCCTCCTTTCCCCTATATGATATGCTGGTTATAGATGGGACGGGAAACTATTTTTTTAGGATAGTAATCCACAGTCTTCTCAGATTGCTATCTGTCTGAATAGCAAGCATCAACAACTGATAGAAGCAATGACCAGAAGATGAAAATGTCACCAATATATTCTATGTCCTTTCTAAAATTTTCTCCATTTGGGATGATTCTAATTCCAAACATCAAATATGTGGGTAAAAAAGTAGGAAAACTAGACCTTAAAAAGATCAGAATAAACACGAGTTTATTTGGTTCTTCCATGGAGTACCAGAAAATATTCCTAGGAATTTTCTTCTAGCATTTAGTACTTAAAAATGTTCTCCACAGACATTTTCCTAATAAAATTCACTATTTGTTACATACAAGCATAAGTAGTCCAAAATTCCTTCTGTTACATACTTTGAAGAACTGTGACCCACCCAAGAGGTGTGTTTCTATGGTGATTTTAGTTTCCAGTTGACAAGGAAGACTAACCATCATGGGGTCATTCATAAATATTGGTTACTAACCATCATGGGGTCATTCATAAATATTGGTTGCATGAAAGAACAATGGAGGCACAATGGAGTGAAAGATGGCTGTAGATAAATCTACAAGATTTGAATTTACCTATTACTGATAGACAAGGAAAAACATTCATGGAATTTCTCAGAAGTACCTTTTCATGTACAAATTGATTGCCAAGACTCCCATAGTGCCAATGAAGTGCTTCAAAATATCTTCACATCCATCTTGGAAATGATCAGATCCACCCCAACACTACTGACCATTGAGAACACAGTATTTATGTCTAGTTAAGTCTTGAAACTATACACTTAGAGTCATGTGCCAGAGGGACTAAGGAACTTCCCAAGAGAGATGCTATTTTATCCCTTCTGCTATCTCATCACAAGTCAATAGCTGGAGTTGAGAAGGGATTGGTCTTTGGAGACCAAAAGGTTTTTGAAAGAGATCAGCTGATCCATCTAGATGTAACCCTGCATTTTTGGAAGATGACAAAAGAAAGGTCTTGGCTTCTGTGAAAGGGAGTATAGATCTTAGTTTGAACTCTGGAAACTATGTTTTAACCCTAATTCCACCACCACCTAGCAAAAGAACTTGTGCAAACCCTTTCTCTCTAAACATGAGCTTTTTGTCTATCAATGAGAAAATGGGAGTCATAAATACAAAGTCATAAATACACTGACATGGCACTACTAGTAGAAGACTTCACACCTGACTTCCTGTCATGGGCTACAATCAAGATACAGGCACCCTAAATATACCTTATAAAATTACCTTCAGACTATGCATATGAGGTGGATGAAATGTAAATGAATTCTATGTGTAGGCTTGGTCCCATCCTTAAGACATATCATTATGTACACATGGATACTTCAAAGCCTGTAAAAGTTCAATATCTAAAACACTTTTGATCCAAGCCTTTCAAATAAGGGTTCCTGTGGTGGTATTGTGTTCCCCAAAATATTGTGTACCTTAATAAACTTATCTGGGGTCAGAGAACAGGACAGCCACAATATTAAACATGAGGTTAGGCAGTGGTAGCACATGCCTTTAATCCTAGCATTCCAGAGACAGAAATCCGTCTGGATCTCTGTGAGTTCAAGGCCACATTGGAAACGGCCAGGCGTGGTGACCCACACCTTTAATCCCAGGGAGTGGTGGTAGAAAGCAGAAAGATATATAAAGCGTGAGGACCAGAAACTAGAAGCATTTGGCCTGGAGAAGCATTTGGCCTGGTTAAGCATTTAGGCTTTCAAGAAGCAGCAGTTCAGCTGAGACCCATTCTGGTTGAGGACTCAGAGGCCTCCAGTCTGAGGAAACAAGACCAGCTGAGGACCCAGCGAGGTGAGATAGCTGTGGCTTATTCTGTCTCTCTGACCTTCCAGTGTTCACCCCAATAACTGGCCTCAGGTTTGATTTTATTAATAAGAACTTTTAAGATTCTGCTACAGGTTCCTCAACTTGTAATGACAGCAATTGCTGACACACTGAGTATTCAATAATTCTAAACACTCTGAACATGCCATCTGACCTGGACCTCACCAGTGTTCTTTGAAGTTAGACACCGAGCCTGGTAATTTATCTAAGATTACACACAAAAATGGCAGAGTCTGGCTTTAAATGCAGGTAGGTCTCAGACTAAAACCCAATCTCATAATGACAGCATTAATAACTAGAAAAAAGCATCCCAAATTAGAAAACACACTGAAAAAAAATCAAAGTACATCAAATGCATGGGGCTTTATGAGTAGCCATGGGACTTTTAGCATCACTGTGCAATTTACACCAACATGAGGCAATGGGCATTTTCCCTTCTCTGTGAATTATTATCATTCTGATCATCTATATGCCAGATCTCCCTGGTCCTTAATGCTAGGTTGTTTAAAAAATTACTGAAAAGATATGGAGAACCATACCAGGAGGCAGGGGGTGACTTGTAACTGTCTTCAATTGCCATGGGTGAGTTGAATAATACAGATTTTGTATAGTTTACTACCCACCAGAATAATCATAAAAAGTCTATCCAGCTCCTAAGTCTTGATTTCATAATGTGCCAAATAGCAACAGCATTATCTTCTGATTTAAATTGCAGGGCAAAGGTGATTTCTGATAACAAAAACCACAGATGATAGAACACTGGCACCCCTGGTAGCAAGTGTGTTTGCAGGGTGTAGAGCAAGCAGGAGTAAAGGGTTCTGACAGATAGGCTATGTTCTCTTAGAGAGTACACATAACTGGGTTCTAATTGCTTGCAGTAGGAATTGGTCCTTGACTCAGGTTTTATCAACATCCTTCTTTTCCCTGTCTTACTCCCCCAGTCATTCATTATGTTCATTGAGACCACTTCTCATCTATTTGTACCCAAATTTGAGGCAACACGATTTTTGAAAAGAAAATACTAACTAAATATTCATTCAGTAAGCAAGTCCAGAAGACCAAGTCATAGGTGGGACTTAAGATTTCCTATGCCAAGTTTGCCTATCCTACATGATGTCCATGGAGGTGAATCTGATGGATACTGTATCCGTGAGTAGGTTCTATTTATGGCATAGTGGACCTTAATATAAAGAGATTATCTAGGAATCCCTGATCCTAGTACCTGAGCCTCTCTGAGACATTTATTCTCACCTTTTTGCCTAAAAAGAAGCAGGAAAAACTCAACATGAGTGTAGCCTTGCTGCCTTGAAGATGGATGTGGCAATGTTATAAAAAATGTAGCTGCCTCTAGGAACTCATAGCTGACAGCCTATGAGAAAATATGGACCACAGACCAACAACCATGAGGAACTGAATTCCTACAACATGAATGAATTTGGAAATTATTTTCCTCCAGAGCCTCCAAATGTAACATTAACCCAGCCAACAACTTGAATCCAGATGAGCCCACCCAGACTTGCTGCCTAAGTCTCTTCATGAAAATAAATGTGCAATATTTCAAACTCCTAATTTTGTGATGACTTGTTACATAGCCAAAGTAATAAATCCTAAAATGCCAATCAAAGGGAAACACACCTATATGTCTAGTTTTGAAAAAAAAATCAAGTGCTTTCAGGTAATGTTTCAATAATATTTGCTTGCTAAACAGTATACATAGTGCATCTTAAAATATCTTACTGTTTTTTAAATT
Source organism: Peromyscus nudipes (assembly GCA_902168325.1). NCBI lineage: Eukaryota > Metazoa > Chordata > Mammalia > Rodentia > Cricetidae > Peromyscus > Peromyscus nudipes. Next base: position 47,802 of record CABHPH010159421.1, on the reverse strand, counting down.
TTATGTATACACCTAATGTTGTGTGAGTATTTACATGGTGTATGTACAGGTTCAAGTGGGCTTGTGCATGTCGGGGCCAGGGGGCAGATAATTATGCATGTGTTTGCATTTGTGTAGAGGCTAGAAGTTGATATGAGGTGTCTTCCTCAATTGCTCTCCAACTTATTTTTTGAAACTTGACCTCTCTCTAAACCTGAAGCTTACTAGTTCTTCCAGGCTGGCTGGTCAGTGAGCTCCAAAATCTACCTCCCCAGGGCTGGGGTTACAGACATCAGGTACCATATTCAGCTCTTTACATTTGGTATCAGGGATCTGAAATTAGGACCTCGTGTTTGCACAATGGGTACTTTATCAGCTGAGCCATCTCCCCAGCCCAATATTCTTTCTATTTTTGAAAATCAAGCTTATTCCAAATGATTCCATGCTGAAATTTAATTTGATGACAATGCAAGCATCTCAAAGTCAATCCCTTAAATAATTAGTCTTGATGGAGTGTTTCAAAGAAATTAAACCGTGACAGCATCAGTTTGTGGGAGCAGAAATTACTTTCTACAGGGGGTCAGGCTGGAGGCAATAAGTCGATGACATCATGGTTCTTAAGGCACCACCTCGCTTTTAAGTGAGGCTGTGATGAATGTCTACAGGATGAAGCCATGAGGTTAGGCAGGAATTTTAGATCTCTCAGTTCTCTCTGGATTTCCAGCAATCCCAAACTGCAAAGGAGCCAGGTACCGCTTGTTCATGTCTCCTCATTTTTCCTCCTTTCAATTGTTAATGCCGACACCTAGATTCATCATGCTGGGGCAGATTTTAATGAAATCAGAAGTGAACAGAAGTCAGGCATACTCTGTGTTGTCCCAGAACCCCAACTACTCAGACAGGACACAGTTGGGAAATGCTGAGCCCTGACTATCACACAAATGAAGGCAGATAAGGAGCTATAAACAAAGGCAGGCTAGCATGAGATGAACCCAAGCCAAGAAAGGCCTAACCGACATGTGAACTACCTGCCACCCAGGGGTGTACTTTTACCATGTTGTCTTTCTACATATTTGATTTGGGCTATCATTTGCTGTTTTCAAGCTTAGATATTTTGATGCCTTTGAAGACATTTACACCACTGAGCCATGTGTTAGTGTGCAGGAAAGAGCACTTGGAAACAAACGACACAGTTGGGTCCAACCCTGGGCTCTATCTCTTCCATTTAATAGATAATGACATGTTTTCTCCTATCTCTGGGTTTTTGGAAGCCCTGCTGGCCAGCTTCTTCATCCTTCCCCAGCTCACATCCATGCCATATAATCTGTTGAATACACAGGTGCCAGATGAATGCTTTATAAATATGTATCACATCATGTCTCTCTGTTTCTATCCTCTAATTGCTTCCCATCACATACAAAACAAAGCCCCAGGCTTCCCAACCTTAAGCCTTCAAAGCTCTATGTTACTTGACTTTTGTGTACCCCTTTGGTCTCTCAGTATTACTTTCTGTTAACACTTCATCCCACGCTAGAATATTTTTGTCTGCTCTGATAAGCCATTTACATGCTTCCCATCTTAGAGCCTTTCACTTAACATTCCCTCTATGTGGAAGATCTTCTCTAAGGATTTTCTTGTACTGGCTTCAGCACCTTCTTTACTGTCTTCAAACACTGTTCTCTGAATTCATTACATTCATTTGTGAATTGAATTTATCTTCTACTATAACAAAACTCTAAAAGAGATGGGATTTTTGTCCATGATATTTACAAGCATCATATACCCACCATATCTAAAAGGGTGACTAGTATATGGAAAGTCAACAAATATTTGCCAAGTGAATGAATGAATGAATGAATGAATGAATGAATGAATGAGTAGTCTAGCCACCATCTGCCGTAGTACATGTGATAGCCTCTGCTTGTCACAATATGTAATCAGGCAAACTAAAACAGCCCATTTCCCAGTGTGCCACGAAACAGAATTTCTAGGATACCAGCATTACAGCTTTCATGGTGGAAACATTTAAATGCTTCACATACCTGGCCCTTGTGGGAAGGAAGAGAAATACACATAACTGGTGTCCATTAAGCCATCAAGGAGGGAGCTGGCAAGTTAAAATCCATTTTCCCTTTCCTGTTGCTTGTGGAGCTGCGTCTGTTTATTCCCCTCACTATCTTGGAACAGTTTCCTTCCCCATTCCCTCCATCCACTGAGCTAATGAGTTTGCAAAGAAAATGGACTCTCTCTGCCTTTGCTATTACTTCGAGGTGACAATGAAGCTTTGCCCCTCTGTAGGAACTGGCTTCCCATTGGGCCTTTGACTGTAATATTTACTTGAATGCCAAACCCAGGAAAGGAACTCACTTCAAAAAGTTTTCTTATACAATATCAGAAGCTCTTTTGTTCTAATAAATGGTGGTGTTCTTCAAATTAACAAATCTAGATATAGTCACAGCTAGTACTGTTGATATCTTCACATATTATATAAAAGGACATATGTAAAGTACTCAAATGTCTCTCAATTCCCTGACTTAGGAATGTAAGATTTTAGGGTGTGCTTCGGCTTTTGTTCAATTAAAGAACTTTAGAATACTATCACCCTCGAATCTGAGGATACTCACCCCTCAAGAGCAGGCAATTGCTTTTGCTTCCTAGTCACTTTTTGCCCTTCATAAGAACTCACCCTTGAGAGCTGACAAATAAAGATAAATTACCAGTCTAGAGCATTCCAACTAACTAAGCCACTATAGTCACTCCAGTGAAGCCCAAAGCCCACATTTTGCTTTGTTAGCTAAAATTTCTCCTCTCATTGTCTTCAACAATGTGACCTAGAATTGTATAATTCCAAGAAAAGGTTGGAAGAGCCAGGTTCTTTATCACAATGGCTTTACTTTCAGACTTAATGATATTCCTTGACTAGAAAAGGAATTGTTTCATACTAAAAAGGTCTGTGATTGAATCCCTGGGTTTCTAAATAAATAAATAACTTTTGCCATATACATAGGAAGTATATGTATATGTACATATATATGTATATATATATAAAATCTTTGTCATTTATATATACTAGATTCTACACTGTGTTATAGGGCACAAAATTAACTGCTAATATAAGAATTTATATTTACCTGATAGAGAAACTTATATTTAATAAATATACTGCTTTACTGTATGCTAATACTTCAGTTCATCTTCACAGTGATTGACAGGCACATACTATATTAGTACAATGATGAACATACAACGAATAAGCATTCTAGCAGAAGTATTGGCTTGTATCTGTAATCATAGAAATCCACAGAAAGTAGACACATGAAGATTTAGAATTTAATGTCAGCCACATCAACATAAAAAGATCAAAGTCACTGGGATATATGAAACCTTATGCAAAAAAAGGTGGTTTAAATGAATAAAGAATTCTAGAATCAGACTGCCTGGGTTTGGTACCCCAGTCCTGCCACTTAGTAGTGATGAGACACTGGGTAAGCTATTTAACCTCTTTATATCTCAGTTGCTTAGAATAATCAGTATCACAGAAAACAGTCAGTTTCCCAAACTCTGATCATTTTAGAATCAAGTGCCAGATTTTGGCAATGCACTTTATACCATTTTATTCTTATATATTTTATCACTATTTGCATATTATACCGCTTAACATTGCCTTTCACAATGCCATTCTTGCACTTGCTGGTAAAAGAGTCAAATCTCAAAGGTTAAGGTCACAATCCTCCACAAGCTTCCCTTTTAGCCAGACACCACACACAAACTCCATAGCTCTCTGGCCTCTTGTACTTCTGACCACCTAACTAATATTGTATTATGTATAAGGGAAAACATGTTTATATTTCAGTAAGATAGGTTGCCTAGATCTAATCACATGTTGATAGAAAAAGGACCATATTTGGGACCACAATTTCATCATAAAAAGATATGCATTAGTCACAGCCAAATAATAAAATCACATAGGGTGAGATCTAGTATGACCTGCAAACACTAAATTTCCATGCCCTTGGGCTGCACCTCCTTCCTGCATGAGAATGTGTATCATTAGCAGAAAGCTCCTGTGAGCTAAATATCCAGACTGTTTGCTGTGTTTCACTATGTAGTTATGATTGACTGAACCACTGATCATGGGATTACACCCAGTCTTCAACCTCTTGAGAAGTAGGTGGAAATCATGTGACCCAAAATCGTAACTCTCAAATTATTTGGAGAATCTTCCCAGAGTGGTTGGGCTTCATCCTAAAATTACTAAGAGGTCACTATGAGTCACCTTTTTTTGGCATAAGCCCTGAGAGAGCCCACAATGAATAAAAGGAAATTTATTATCTCTTGGCAATTCCAAGGAGTAAGAAGTCACCTTTCAGTGACCAGAAAGGAAGGGCTGTGATCCCCAGACTTAAGAGGTTGAAGCAGTAGGATAAAAACTTCAAGGTCAGCCTGAGCCACATAGTGAGCTACAACCCAGACGAGAAAACATGACAAAACAGTCTCAGAACAAAACATAATTCTTTAGTGTATGATTTCAGTTTCCTTTTCATTTTAAATAAATTTGCTGTCATTGTAAGAAATGATATAATGTAATCACATCCTATCAGTGGGAGTCACAGCTTGTCTAAAACACCATAAAAGAGATGAGTGACTAAAAGTTTTAAGTGTTATCTGCATATCATCCAACATCATCTACCATCACCAGTGACATATTTTACATCAAGTTTGTTATACCATTTTCCCCAGCAAATCACTTCCTGTTCTGTGGTCACTGTTGACATCCAACTTGGTGAACCAATGAGTTTTATCAGGGTTATTTACAGGAGCAGCATTGAATGTGAATAGAAGCAGAATGTATATACTTCAAAGATCTGTCAGAAGCATACTGTTCTATCTTGTTATTTCAATTGAAGAGACAGTAATTCTAGCATAAGGAAAAGACTTGCCAAAATCTTTTTTGCAGTGTGCCTTATACCATTTCATTATTATGCATTATAACACTATTCATTTAACATTGCCTTTTACAAAGCCATACTTCTATCTGCTGTTTAGAGACAATCAAATCTCAAAGGTTAAGGTCATAATCCTCCATAAGACTCCCTGTCAGCCAGACACCAAACACAAACTCCATAGGTCTGGCCTTTTGTACTTCTGACCAACTAACTAATATTTTATTATGTATAAGGGATGAGACATATTCATATCTCAGTAAGGGGGTGGCCTAGGTCTAATCCCATGTACATAGATAGATGATTATATTTGGGACCACAGTTTCATCATAAAAAGATACCACTTAGGACTCCATCCCAGTCTTTGACCTTCATATCATGGGTCCTTCCTTCACTCCCAAAAATTATGTCATCCATTGTTATGTGACACTATTCCTGGGGAGAAATGAGCAAATATCCACTTATCCCAGATATGGAACCAACCACAGATCAAAGTGAGGACACTAATGATAAAGTTCTTACCACGCGCCAGGCGGTGGTGGCGCACGCCTTTAATCCCAGCACTCGGGAGGCAGAGCCAGGCAGATCTCTATGAGTTCGAGTCCAGCCTGAGCTACAGAGTGAGTTCCAGGAAAGGCGCAAAGCTACACAGAGAAACCCTGTCTCGAAAAACCAAAAAAAAAAAAAATGACTCAAAGACATCCACATTACCAAAGTTCCCCAAAGCATGGGTGACAGCTGACAAAAGCTGGAAATATAGAACACACTGTACAGTCTGTAGGCTGCTCAACATGTTGGGGAGTGTCCTTTCCTGGTAGGTCAGTTGGGCTAAGCCTCTTGCAGGCAACTTGGGTGATCTCTGCTTCTTCTAGGTTGCTTGTCTCTTCTAGGCAGCTCAGGTTGTCTGAGAATGTCTTTTAACAGTCCTTACTACTTGTATATGCTTGGAAGTGGGTAGTGAATCTGATCAGTTTCAGGAACTTCCTGAAGCTATTAAGATGTTTGTTTCCTGAGCATAATAGCTTCTCTGCAGGATGGAATGTTTCACTTTACCTTAGAGCAGTGGTTCACAACCTTCCTAATGTTGTGACCCTTTAATACAGTTCCTCATGTTGTGGAGACCCTCAACTATAAAATTATTCATTCCTACTTCCTAAGTGTAATTTTGCTACTGTTCTGAGTCATAATGTAAATACTTGATATGCAGGATATCTGATATGTTATCCCAAAGGGGTCACAACCCACAGGTTGAGAACTACAACCTTCGAATATACTGTTTTTCTTTCTTTTTTTTTTTTTTTTTTTTTGGTTTTTCAAGACAGGGTTTCTCTGTGTAGCTTTGCGCCTTTCCTGGAACTCACTTGGTAGCCCAGGCTGGCCTCGAACTCACAGAGATCCGCCTGGCTCTGCCTCCCAAGTGCTGGGATTAAAGGCGTGAGCCACCACCGCCTGGCTCGAATATACTGTTTTTCACCTCCTTCTTAGCATCCTGTCTTAAAACATCCCGTTGTTCTATCTCCTGGTTAAATTCTGTGTCTTAAAGAGCTTTCCTCCAAAACAGAAGGTATTAATTTTGGAGAAAAGTGCTACACACTATCTGTATTGGCCTAAGAATTGAATGTAAGGGAGGGCCAGACATTCTTCTTTTTGTGTTACATGCATTCAGTATTTTAAGGACAGTACATTGTGTAAAGTGCTGAGAATTGTCAATTGGGCTGGTCAGTTTGATGAACCTTATAGCTGGTATTCTGTGTCAGGTAAGCTCTGATTACTATTTCTTCCCTGATATTGAATGGACATTTTGTGCAATATCCTTATCCCAGCCTGCAGGCTTATGGAAACCAATCTTTTCTCCTTCCTATTTATGTATTGCCCGATCAGTCTCCAAAAACAATAAGCACAATGTAGGTCAATGTAAAAATGCAACTGAGGAAGAGCTAGCTTAAGGAACTTGTATCTTGAAGGAAAAGAAAAGTGGAATAGCATCTAAGAAACTTTCTCCTAGCCTTCTGAATAACTTCACTTTGCAGCTCTTCTCTTCTTCCTTCCTTCCTTCCTTTGTTTTTTCTTTTCTCTTCTTTTCTTTTACTATTTGTCTTATGGAAATTACAAAGTAAAGGCAGAGACAGGCATCTATTTGTAAATTTAACATTGATTTTTCTCCTTTTTGTATATATGCCTAGGCATAATTGTAGTGAAGTCTTTAAAAATTTAAAAATACATTAAACAGATAAATGGGGCTCCTAAAAATGTGCACGTGAACAGTTCTTCCCTTGACACAGCTTTCTGCTATGAAAACTCGTTGCACTCTGGGAATACACTCTTGTAGACTAAGAGTTATCACCTGACAGCTACTAATTCAGACACTGGCATTCTAGAGTTGGGTTGCAAATGGACCCCCACGTGTTTCAACTCTTCTCTTTACATTTTTTTCACTCAGCATGTAAGTCCTGCAGTGCACTTTTGCAAAAATGTCTCCATGTCATTGTCATCTCCTTTCCACTGGCCATCACGGCAGTCCAGGCCTTCTCTGCTCTGTTCTAAGTTAACTGAAGCACATATCAAGCTGCCCTGAGAGTGTGTGCATGTCTGGACAGTGCACAGATCTCTGCACAGCAATGCTCCTTACCTATTCCTTCAGTTACTGGGTCCTCTCCCTTGCTGGGCAGACAATATATTTAGTAGAGGCTCTTGGGTTCTACAACTGACTGCCAAATAACTCTCCCACATTTGTTAGCTCCATCACTTTAGGCAAGTAGATTTGCATTTTGAATCCACTTAGGAGAATCTACTTATTAGTTGTTATGAGAATTAAATAGAATGATCCGTGTAAAGAACTTTGTATAATGCATGGCATATTGTTACAAAAAAAAAAGCGGTAGCTATTTTATCTGTGGGACTAAATCTAAAGCCCTCAACTATATTGTATTACTTTCCCCAAACTAAGCCATCCCTTATGCCTCTCAAGTTTTTATTACGTGTTTCTTAAATGATGTTAGCAATGAATGATTCATTCCAGTTGCCCAAAGCCAAAGTTGTAAGCAATCTATCCTCAAGGAAATATGTTTCTGTGGACAAGGCCAGGCAAGGCACTGTAATTCACCATTTTGTTAATTTCTATTATGCCTCAGGCTGGGAAAATCTAATTACCAGGGTAAGGGAATCACCACTCATCACCCCAGATGGAAATGCCTGCCAACCACATTGTAGAAACACAAACATTTTGGGTCAACTGCCCGTTCTTATCAAAAGGTGAAAAGCAGTGTCCTGTGAGGTAAGAAATTCTGCTCTGGATAATAAGAGCTAAGCTCTGTTTTTACACATGTTGAGCCTCTTTCCCCAGCTGGACTGTAGTAAGTGGCTGGAGGTTAGAATGCAGCTTCCAAACATGTTTTATTGTTTTCAGGAACGAAATTCACTTTTCAGATGATAAAAAGTAAGGAAGTTCTTCATTTGTTAGTTTTGTCTAGCATACACAGACAGCAGAAGGAGAACCTGTTAGTCCCCAGTCTGTCTCTGTTGTTCTTGTTAGAGAAAATAGAGAGGAAGAGTCCTGTTACTACATGTAATAGAAACAAGCTGAATCCAGCTATATATCTGGTACATGGTTAAATCAATAAATGACTAGACCTTATATAGACATTTGTCAAAAGATGGCACATATATGGGCAACTGGTTTCTGGGTTAGCACCTTCTACTTACCAGGACGGCACCAATCAAAAGGTCAGTGAGCTATCACCTCACACCTGTTAGGATGAGTATTATCAAAAATTCAAGAGACAAATGTTGACAAAGATGTGGGAGGAAAGAAATCTGTTATTCATCAACAGTGGGAATGTAAATAGATACAGCCATTATAGATAACAATACAGAGATTCCTCAAAAACTTGGAAGTGTATCCCTATGGTGTAGCAACCCTACTTCTGAGTACATATCCAAAGGAAGTAAATAGCCACAGATGAATGGGTAAATATATATATATATATATATATATATATATATATATATATTCCTAATACATACATGCATACATACATACATACTTATATACATATATTCACAAGCAGTGGGGGGGTATTATTCAGGCAATGAATTATTGTGACAATGAAGGTGAACCTGGTTGTCATTATATTAAGTAGAATAAATGAAAAATACAAGTACTCCTTGATCTTATTTCCTGTAGCATCTAAAATAGGTGAACTCATAGAAATAGAAGTAGACTACAGAAAATGGGACATGTTGGTCAGGGGTCCAAAATTTTACAGGATGAATAGTTTTTGTGTGACTACACCATGACTACCATGGTGACTACAGTTAACATGCTGCATTGTCTGCTTGAAGCGTGCAAAGAGTTCTGAGGAACCCTTACCATATCAAAAAGAATGCTACCTATGAAGAAGTTTGAGTTTCATGATCATTTCATAGTGTACACATGTATCACAACATCAGATGAAATCTATACAATTAGTATTTTTCTGTATAATCCAAGACAGTGAAAATTTTAAAACACTAGCTTAAGCAAAATAGATGGGGCTATTCCTCATAATTTTAAAACTTATGTTTATGCCAAGTCTGAGAATTCTAAATCTTAGAGCTCTAGTGATGTCCTTGAAGACACTATTTCCAACTGTTATTGCTAATCTTCTTTACACTGGCATCATCCCAGGCTCTTCCTTTATGATCTTCTCTGTGAGATCCATCAGCCCCAGTCTCATAACAACTAGGCAAATACAAGCTTTGTTTTCCCAAAACTGATGAGTCCTGATTTGATTGGTAGCTTGAGCATCATGCCTTCCATAACACTATTCACTATCTTTATCTTTGGGGAAGAGCAAATCCTCAAATTAGTCTCCCAAGAACAGAATCCCAATGGGAAAGGATAATTCTTAAATGAACAACTAGAGCTATTCAAGATAAAGGTCAAAGGGGTCAAGGTTACTAAGATGGTCAGTAGACACCTAAAGCTTTGAATATTGCATGTGTAGCCTTTGAGCCCCTAAACTAAAACCTTAAAGATGATGAGCTTTAATACCAACAAAAAGACATAGAGCACATTTCCTTCTGCAAATTAGAGTCCTTTTGTTCACTCCGTATCGTTCTGAGAGTCCATCGCTCCTGTTGTCTCTTTCCTGTTTGTCTTTGCTGCATTCCCTTGTGTGTTCTCAAGTCTGAGGAAATGATCTGTTAAAGCTGGTTTTCACAGGACACTGACTTTATCTGCTCTGAAGCCCAGTAGAATAGGATAATGACTACCTCATTTCATCTGAGCTCTACAGCAATCAAGTTTTCCTTTCTTGAAATTGCATTGCTCCCTTCTGTCTCATCATTTATATTTTGATCTGTCCAACATCCCCCAACATGGATGGTTACCTGTACCAGGCACTGGGATAGATACAAGTGCCACAGGCTTTTGACTGGACCCTATATGAAGTGGTGGTGTGTGTGTAGTAGCAACATTGTTAGAATGGTGTTGCAAGCATTAAAGTTTACAGACTAGAAACAGATACGGCTTCAGTAAAACAACCCTAAAATTGTAAGAACTGGAGAGAATGAAAGAAAATGGATATATTAAAAAGGAGAGAGACAGACAGACAGACAGACACACACACACACACACACACACACACACACACAGTCATTCCAGAATGAGCAGGCACCGACATAGAAAACAAAGGGCATCTATGAATATCTGAAAGTGATTACTGTGGTTGAGGGCTGAGAAAAGTAGGTTGCTAATTCAGAGAAGATACTGGACTAGAAATATTGGGTGAAAGGAAACCAGAGGGACAGAGAGATGGTGATGGTCATCTAGAAATTAGACTAAGAGAAGGTGATGATGAAGGACAGAGTATAATTAAGAAAATATCATATGAGCCATGAAATATGATATAAAGGCAAAATTTCTAATTTCAACCCCACCATAGTTTACTGACACCTTAGTGGATTTGTAAGTGCAACTTCCTGTATGTTGAAGTGGAAGAACCGTTTGTATATATTCCAAAAAAGTATCTAACATGGGTTATTCTTCTGACACAGTAATTATGAAAGTTGAACTTTCTTTGTAATTCCACTGACAATTAGTGCAATAATTATGCATAACTAGTCACATAGCTAGGCAAAACATTTGTCATATTGTCCCCCTTTAAAAAGTGATTAAAAATTATTCTGGGGAGAGGGACGTATCATCTAATATTTTCCCCCTTTTCTTCTGTAAGCTATATCAAGGCAGGGTGTTGGTGCACACCTTTAATCCTAATACTAGGAATGCAGCGGCAGGCAGAACTCTGTAAGTTGGAGGTGAGCCTGGTCTACAGAGCAATTTCCCAGCCAGCCAAAACTACATAGTGAAACTCTGTCTCAATCAACAAACAACAACAACAACCAAGTAATACCAAGTCATTTTATGATAGCACTATGTAATACATAAATTTTGCTGCTATATATAAACCATTGTGTTTGCTTTTTTGATTGGAAAGTTTGCTCCCAAATAATAGAGACAGCAATAATCAAACATCCTCCATCTATCAAGAACCCCAGGATCAGCCTTAACTTCACAGTTATCTTTTCCAAGATCATGATCTCCCAGAAAAGGGCTTCTGAGTCTGAAGTCCTGGCCACTCTGGCCTACAGAAGACACTTGAATTGGTCTCACATTATGGAGAGACATGGGAGCAGGAATGTGACACAGTTGGTCACATCACATCCCTAGTGAGGAAGCAGAGAGAGAAGAATGCTGATGTTCTGCATGCTTTCTCCTCTTGATTCAGTCCCAGACAATGGGCCACAGGATGGTGCTACCCACCACTCATAACTAGAGGTAACCATGCTCATCTTCTCCTAGCTTCCGACATTGCTGGCATGCCTTGCCATTTTGAGTTCTACACTTATCATTGCTTGACATCTCATTATATGTCTTTGGTGCTTCTGCTAATAAAGTGCAACGTGCCTTATCCTGGCCAGTACCTAAAACCTCTGCAGCTTCAAGTCTTGTTTATGCATCCTTTGGGGGAGTTCATCCTTCCAGAGGTACATGAACCACTGAGAGCTTGATGGGTTTTGATGATACAGTGCAAATTCTCTTACCTTGATTTGTCTACAATGCTGATCTCATAGCATTGTTATGAGGCTTAAGTACAAGATTTGCTTAGTACCATGTGTGCCACATAGAAAGACTCAATTAAATAGAGTTTTCATTATGTCCAAGGCAGCAAATACACTACAATATTTACACAACAAAAAAATCTTCTGAGTTAATTTTCATTCCTGTATTTGAGGGGAAAAATGAACTCATATGCACAGCTTGTCTACACCATCCACACTGGTAACATTCACTGGATGCCTCCTACTCTACCAAGTACTATTGTATTAGCTTGACATGTATTAACTCTTTCAGTCTTCAGCATGGCTTCTGGTGAGAATACTAGGGTTATCTTTTTTTCAAAGGTAAGGATGTTAAAGCATAGGAAGATGAAAAAGTAACTTTTCCAGTATTACACCACCAGGGGATAGTGGAGTCAGCACGTGCACCCATGCTATCAGGCCTCATCAAGAGCCCTGTCTGGGACTCACAATCTTACACAGATACACACAGCACACAGTGGTAAAGCATGTCTGAGCACCTTCCAGGACTACCCTGGAAGGAAGAGCAGATGCCAAGCATGATGCACTGTGCTCCAAAGATGCCCCAGAGTCCAAAGAACCATTATCCCGGGAGAGCAACAAAATGCTGCTAAGTCTCATCTGTTCAACTTGGGCAAGACAAACAAAACATTTGTGACCTACAGTCTCCGTTTTGTAGCACCATCAGCAATACACCACACATTTGGTTTTAGCTAGACCTTTCCAAGCAACCAGGGCATGGTGCCTCAAGGCTGAACACACACAGAAGTGACAGATGCTGTCCACAGAAGGCTAATGCCATTGTTCTCTGAGGCTGCAGGAAGAATGAGAATCCCTCTAGAACCTGAGCACTGCACATTTATTACAGCTCCCTCAAACTATTCTCTCTAGGTTTTTATGAGTTTGGCTGTCTTTCTTACTCTCCACAGAAAGCCTTAGTAGAGCAGGTAATGAAAACACAGAGGCCTTTCTAGAGTCAAGTTATATTTGCTGAAATTACCCGCAGGATCTTGAAGTCAGAAGACCAGATGTGTATTTTATGTTCTGTGGCTTTCCGTAGAGAAACATTTAAAATGGCCCATCTGTATCAGATCCCTAGGTCTGCCAGAATGCCAGAACAAAATACCACAGACTGGGTGGCTTAACCAGCTCAGATTGATTCTCTAACAATTGTGGAAGCTGGAAATTTGAGACCAAGGAATTAATGGGGTTGTTTTTATCCTAAGGGTTTTCCCACTTGCCTTGCAGATGACATATCTTGCTGTATTTTCTTATAGCTTGGGTCCTGATGTCCCCTTCTCATAAAGTCTTCTTTGATTAGGAAATTGTAGCATGAATTCTAATTGGTATTAACAAAAACCAAGAGCCAGATATCAAGGTAAATGCTGGAAGATCAGAGAGACAAAGGAACAAGCCATAGCCAAGTCTCACTCACCAGCTTCTGAGTCAAAAGAGACCCAGCTTCTGTCTCCTCCCATCTTATATTCCTCTCCCTGCCCAGCTATATCACTTCCTGTCTCTACCTCCCCAGTGCTGGGATTAAAGGCCTGTGTGCCTCCCAAATTCTAGGATCAAAGGCATGAGATCCTAAATGCTGGGATTAAAGACATGAGCCTCTACCACCTGGCTCCATTTCTCTTCTAAATTGGATCAATCTCATGTAGCCTAGGGTGGCCTTGAACTCCTGATCTTCCTGTTTCCTCCTCCCAAGTGCTGGGATTAAAGGTGTGTGCCACCACTGCCTGGCCTTTATAGTTAACTAGTAGCTGGCTCTGCCCTCTGATCTTCAGGCAAGCTTTATTTATTAAAGTACAAAAAATATCACCACAGGAAATAACCAAATAACCTGACATTAACTTTGTTACTTCTGGAAAGATTCTTTCTCCAAATACTGTCACATTCCACAGCACCAAAGGGAGGTTAGAAACTCAACCTATAATGACAGCTAAGTTATTTGCTAAGCTGGTCACCAGAGTAGACCGATCCAGGCACCCTCTGGACCACTGCCAGCAGACCAAGTTGGGGTCAACCTTGTGGATTTTGTCCAGTGACAGATGGAGGCAGATACAGAGATCCATGGCCAGGCACCAGGCTGAGCTCCGGGAATCCAACTGATGAGAGAGAGGAGAGATACTGTAGGTGAGGGACGTCGAGATCATGATGGAAGGACGCGCAGAGATGACCGGCCACACTAGTGGAAGCCCATGAACTGTGGATTGGTGGCTGTGGAACCCCCATAGGACTGGACTAGGCCCTCTGGATACAGAAGATGGTTGTTTGGCTCAAACTGTTTGGGGGGCACCAAGGCAGGGGGAATCGGGATCTGTCCCTGGTCTATGGGCAGGCTTCTGGAATCCGGTGCCTGTGGTGTGACACCTTGCACAGCCTTGGTGCAGTGGGAAGGGGCTTGGACCCACCCAGGCTCAGTGTGCTGGGCTCTGCTGACTCCCCATGGGAGACCTCGATTTGGGGGGTGTGGGGTTGCGGGGTAGCTTGGGAAAGAGGGCTGAGGTGTGGGAGGAGGGAGGAGGGGGGGTCTGTGGATAGCATGTGGAGTGAGTAGAAAATTTCTTAATAAAGAAAAATGAAAAAAAAGAATAAAATTTAAAAACCAACTGCCAAAAAAAAAAGAAAAGAAAAGAAACTCAACCTAGAAGTGTGGGGTTAGGGGAGAGAGGACACAACTCACAAACTAGCCCACAACTTTCTCCAGTATCCATCCGTACATCTCTAGGTTAACAGGTCCCACCACCTCCTAGAAAGGAGAAGTGATTCTGAATTCTCTGAATGGGAGTATTTCTCTCAAATTTAGTGAGTTGGTGGTAGCACTGGGGATTGAACCCAGGGCTTTGGATATCCCAGGGAGGTGTTCTACCACTGAAGTCCATCCACAGCCTTAGTATATTTTTTAAGCTAGTTTTATTTAGTCCATTATTCTCTTTTATTTGATCTAAGAAATGGGAAGATAAGTGGAAAGGTTACTTCTCTTTTTATAGGTGTACTTGTGGTCAGAAACTAAAGAATGATGAAGTGCAGTTCTGATATAAAAAAAACGTTGATCAATCAATCAATCAATCATCAGTCAATCAATCCAAAGGTGATCCACCAGCCAGTTGTACTGAATGTATAACCAACCTATGTTCAACACCATGGGCCATTTCTGTGTAAATAGTAATTTGTAATTTCAATCTCTTTAACACTAATGATCATTTTCTAGCTTTATCCCAGGCATGTAGGACAAAGACTAGACCTCCATTAAAACAATGGAAAAATGAGGACTCAGATAAAACAAGAAGTTGCTGTGTAAGAGGCAAAAAAAAAAAAAAAAAAAAAAAAGGTCCATTTCCAAAAGTGCTTTGATCCAGCTAAGGTCCATTTACAGATGATCAGAAAATGTTGGACCCCTGCCCTGCCAGAGTCTGATAGACTAGCCACCCGCAACCTAATCTGAAGTTTAGAATAGAAAATTATTAGCAGCCAAACTTGCCTGCAGATGTGACAAGGTCATACTTCTGATAAACTTTAAAATAAACAGGATATAAAATACAGAGATAAGGTCACAGAAATTGTGAAAGTGGCCAACCAATGACTGGTCCAGCATGAGACCCATGCCACAAGAGTGAGCCCACCTCTGACACCACCTGGAGAGCCAGGACCCAGAGGCTGGTTGGCCCAGAGACCTAAGATAGAACCAAACACAACTGGAGGGGGAAAAAAAGCCAATGTAATGATGTCTAACGATATTCTGCTATACTCATAGATTGGTGCCTATCCCAATTGTCATCAAAGAAACTTTATCCAGTAACTGATATAAACAGATGCAGAGACCCACAGCCAAACATTAGGCATAGCTCTGGGAATCCTGGTAAAGAGAGGGAGGAAGGATTGTACAAGCCTGGGGGATCAAGATCATCGTAAGTGAACCCACAGAAACAACTAATCTGGGCTCATAGGAGATCACAGAGTCTAACCTGACAACTAGGGAGCCTGCATGGGACTTACCTAGGTCCTGTACATATATGTGACAGTTGCATAGCTTGGTCGTCTTGTGTGACTCCTATCAATGGGAGCAGGGATTGTCCCTAAGGCTTTTGCTGGCTTTTGGAAACCTACTCCTCATAGTGGGTTGCCTTGCCCAGCGTTAACAGGAGGGGAGGTGCTTAGTTCTACTGAAATGTGATATGCCAGGCTTTGGTGATACCCATGGGAGGTCTGCCCTTTTCTGAACAGAAATGGAAGAGGGGTGGTTTGGGGGTGGGAGTGGGGGAGGGGATGGGAGGAGAAGAGGAAGGGGAAACTGTAGTTGGGATGTAAAATAAAACCTTGAACCTAATTTTAAAAATAGGCATTAGAGGTGGAGGGGATGTAAGACCCAGATGATCTCTACCCTGCTGATTACTCAGCCAGTGAGGCAGGCGTGCTGAATTGGAGTCCGCATTTTCAAAAGATGGCCAGATGTCTACATGCACCTTAAAGTCAATAAAGCAGATGTTGTAGTTTTCATTACCTCCTTGCTATAACTTAAGCCATGAAGATCTCCAGGACAATGAGTTACTGGTTTCATAGCACATGGCCAGGTAGAAACAGGGTGGGGACAGAATCTCTGGGATCCTATAGACTCTGATAGCTTAAGAAGCACAGGCACTCCTTCTCTGAAAACTAGTGCCCCCCCCCTCTCTCCTCTCTAATGGCCATTTCAGTTGTAGGCTCATGGTCACAATGACAGATGAGTAATGTCTCCCAAACAGAGCTATTGTTCTCCTATAAATGACTTTTTTTAAAAAAAAGAAGAAGTTATTTGTCATTTTAGGTCAGGGACTTTCAACCTCAGCACAATTGAGATTTTGGCCCAAATAATTTGTTACTAGAGCTGTCCTAAATCTTACATGCTAGTTAGAAGAGTTCTAGTCCTCTGCCCAATGGAAGCAAGTAATAATAATAGTAATGATGATGATGATGATGATGATGATGATGATGACTTGCACTTGTCATTTTCTATGGATCTAGTATAGTTCACTTAAAATTCATGAGACTCTACTAGATCCACAGAAAATGACCTGTGCAAATCTTTAGGAAGCAAATGTAATTAGCCGGTGCTCTCACAGACGAAGCCCATCATTATATGTACATTTCAGCCTAGATGTGGTATTTTATTCATTCTTCTCTAAAAACCACTAACTGGAGAAATGATTTTTGGGTGACCTAACCACTGTAAGCCCAGTAACCTCAACTTTAAGAACAGAAATATGAGTCTTTTGGATTTTATCACTCCTTGGGTTCCTACAATTCTAGAATCTATATTACTCACTATGTTCATAATTATGTCACATAAGTAACATAAGATGCTCTGAATTCTTGACTGAGATTATTTAGCATTGGGACTTGCATAAGTAGTTGTGTTTGTGTGTGTGTGTGTGTGTGTGTGTGTGTGTGAGAGAGAGAGAGAGAGAGAGAGAGAGAGATTAGCAACAACGTATGTATGTATATATTTAAAGACAGTAACAACAAAATCTTAAATGCCGTAGTCTATTTCAGAAAATGAGTTTTGCATGCCAAAAAAACCCTAAAAGAAATAAACAACTGAGAATATTGTAGAAATAAAAGCAAGACAGATCTGTAGATGAAAAGGAAATAATGTGCAACAACCCACCCTACCAGGTAGTAAAATTTCATAAGATTATCCATTATATAATTAATACATGATAAGGTACAGTGACAGTGGAAAAGGATGTAATAAAATTTCATACAATAAGATCACATCAGAGATTCAGTAGAAATAATAATGTTCCAGAAATGCACACAATAATATTTAACTATTATTAATATCACAGAAATGTCAATTCAAATGTAAAATTGCAAGTATCAAATGGCAAGTTCACAGGAGAAATTTTGTAAATCATATAACATTAGCCAAATAAAGCCCTCAGGGAAAAGAAATCTTAATGATTTTCTGTTTTGTTAATTTAATCATTTTTGATAGATGCATAAAATAATACCTTTAATTAAAAGACAAATCTCATTTTTTTAAAAAAAACATATAACTATAACACACAGATTTTGTGAAAAACTTTGAAACTATGAATATATATGATAAGTAATACTGAAGTGACCTTAAATTCTATCCTCCACACACAGCCATTAATAATGGTGTGTTTTTAATCTAGTAATTTATTCATGTTTATGACTGTGGATGATCTTAGTGAATTTTTTGTTGGTATAACAGAATACCTGCAACTCTGGTATATAAGCAAATGTATTTCTGACAGTGCTGAAGGCTAGGAGGCCCAATATCAAGATGCTACCCCATGACAGGGGTCTTCTTGTTCTGCCATGATAGCGAAAGGCATCACATGATGGGTGGGGGACTGTGTGAATTCAAGTATTTTGTTCTCCTCTTGAGCAGCTGGGTTCACCATGGGAACCCCACACCCATGACCTCACCCAACCCTAATTACGTCTCTGAGGGGAAGTCTCTTCTTAAATATGACCAACATACAGTTTAGAGAAAAACGTTTCTAACATATGAACTTTTGAGAGACACATTGAAGCCATGACAGCTATTATTTTAGGTGAAACTTTTCTCTATTAGTTACTATTTGAAAATCTAGTACTAGTTACTAAGGGTTTAGATAAGTATTCTCCAAAGAGTATGTAGTAGATGCTGGGGCCTCAGCTTGGTGCTATTGGGATGTAGTAAAATCTTTACAATATGAGGATCTTTTACTGACGGTTGGAGTCTGAGCTGAGTGCTCCCAGGTTCTTAACCTCTTATCTAAAGAGTTGAAAACAAAGGCTTACACCAATTTACAAAAGAAGCAAGATGACTTTATTTGGAACAATGAGATAATACATATTAAAGGAGAATACAGTTCAATATTGATATCAGGTTACATCAATAAGGCCACATGATGGTCCCAATGATTTTCAGAGCTTCCTTTTATGGGGTGCAAAAGAAGAAAGAGTTGGTTACTGTCTTAGTCACTATTCTATTGCTATGAACAGACACTATGACCAAGGCAACTCTTATATAAAAGAAAGCATTTAACTGGAGTCTTGCTTGCAGTTTAGTCCATTATGATCATGCAGGAAGCATGGTGGCATGGTCAGATGCTGGAGCAGTATCTGAGAGCTATATACTGGTGCATAGAAAGAGAGGGGGGAGGAAGACACACAGAGAGAGAGAGAGAGAGAGAGAGAGAGAGAGAGAGAGAGAGAGAAAGAGAGAAAGAGAGAGAGCCTAGACCTAGCACGGGCTTTTGAAACCACTATAAGAGCCTCTGGTGGCCATTCTTAGTCAAATCACCAGAGTTAGTAAGGCTATAGTATGGGTGGTTCTCTAGTCTTATTGATAGATTACATTATATAATCCTGTCTCTAATGTGCCTTTACCTTTCCATAATGCACCTGACTTTGATCATACATATGCCCAATTATGCATAGACATAAGATGTTAATAGAGAATTCTATCTAAAAGGTTACTAGAGGACACAGTTTTGCCTTACTGTGCATGTATCCCAAACCAGTTCAGGTCAGATCATCCACCTTTCTATTTTTTCATACCTGGATGTGATGGGAATACACTTAAATAGAAACTATCTAAATTTTATTGTTACTAGGGGTGGGGAAAATTATACCATTGTTCAGACGTGTGAGTACATGTAAATCAAAGAAGGTGGTGATTCAAGGGTTCTGAAATTGCTAGGTATATTTTTTGAAAGGGTTGTGTATGCAATCATGTTCAGGGGAAGGAGTAGGGCTATCTAGTACATTACTATAGGGTGACGGTGGAGGAGGGGGGAGTTGTGAACGTATAGCCAAAAATCCAAATGGGAGTCCCAGGGTTCTAAAGTGTCTTTAGCGCTTACCTGCCTCAGTCTAATAGGATGTATGTGGGTATTGAGTAAACACCTTCACAGGGTATTGTGGGACCCTGGGCCTTTCCTATGTTCCCTGGCCATATGGTGAGCAGTGTTATTCAGCATATACTCTTGCCATGTGTACAGCTCAAAAGCTGATTATCTCAGATATTTGTTATAATAAAGGAAACTACCACATCAAATAATAAATTATAGACATATATGATATGTAATAGTTTAAATAGTCATATCATGAAACATTAAAAATGTCAAATACTAGCTTTAAAAAGGAATAAGAATAGAATAAATGATACTATAAGCATCACTATTAATTGCCATCATTAGTCTTATCTAGCTGTAAACCCTTCAAGCTGCAGCAATGCCTGTTGTGCCAAGATATGCCCATGTAATAGTGGCACAAATGTTATGGGGTTAACCAACAGCCTTCTGATAGACTTCAAGGTCCATTCCACAGGAGGAAATGCATGCCTGGTACTTATAGATGGCCAAGAAGCAGTTGCTGAGGAACTTGTAAACCCCAGGAGTTAAGCTTCCAGTAATTATTTTGCTAAATAAACATAATATCAAACTCCCTTTAAATTTGTGTCTAACTATAGTTTCATGTAGCTCTGAGACCTCACCAGAAATTTAAAAACCAGTCAAAGTTCAGAGAATAAGTAACTGACTGTGGAGTGCTCAGCCACAAATGGAACATTCATACAAAACCCACTCCCCAGGGTTCAGGGACTATCAGGGGAGAGGTGGCAGGAAGAGTGTAAGAGAAAGAGGTGGGGGAGGACATGACGGAACTGCTACACTAATGAACTTAGCCACTGTGGTTGCTACACCTTTTCAAGACATTCCTTTCTATTTCTGATACTAACTTCACATTAATGATTATTAATGATTACGTTAACACATGAGGACCCTCATGTAGTGAATAAATAATTGCTTATTCTGTTAGTTCTTATACTAATGCAATTTTTTTTAATTCTCTCAAAAGAGAAGTGGTAAGCTAGAAGTACCAAACTCAGGGACAAATTAAAATGGAATAAAGGACTACGCTATAGTTAGAATGAAAAAAATCTAAGTTTGAGAGTTTTGCTACATTAGTTAACTATCTAGATGACTTGGGGCAAATTTATTTAATTTCTCTCACTCCAGTTTCTCAAACATAAAATGGAAATAACTAATAAATAACTAAACAGAATAATAACACCAGTGATTAAACCCTTCCTCAAATTCCTAGTGTTTACCACACAAATGCTCAAATGATGCCTTGTGCAATGGCTGACAATCACTACACTCATTAGTAAATAGATAATAAATGCTAGCAAGTGCTTTGAGGCTCAGTGGATATAACAAATACAGGATGTAAGCCCTATATAAGGCCCAGCATTTTTATAAGTCCAAAGAACACGATGATTTTCCCACTTAAAAGATAGAAAATCCCAACCCACTGCCCAGCTTCCTTTCTGCTGCAAAAAAGAGAATGGGAGAACTTGCAATTTCAGCATGGAGTTACGACAGTGGAGTTTAGGAACCAGGCTCCACGCCCCAAAGTACAAAGAAGTACTGATATGAAAGTATCTTCCTTAATCAGCTGAGACGATTCTGAAAAGCATGAAGGGATAGGCTTCAGTTCTCTTCAGAATTGCACTGTATCTTGCAGGCACTCCTGCCTACCAACTGAGACTCCCTCTGTCTTTCATGGGCCCTGGGAAAGGCAGCCATGTCAGAAGGGCCAGGGAAGCATATGGCAGAAGAACAGCATGCTAACAGCTGAAGCACTGTTTTATAATAACACATAAAAGTAACAGCTATGCTAGTTAAAACAGGATTACTTTTAAATGTATGCACAGATACACATGGAGAGACGTGTCTTGAAAACTGGCATAGAGAGACTGTCTGAAGAGGCAGATAGAGTCAGGAGTTTGCAAGCTCTTATCTGCAGTGCTAACACACAGTAAGGCTAAAGTAAGGAGGGGGCCAATACCCAACTGTCTCATGTTACTGTGGTCTTAACCAGTAGGTGAAAATTCTAACACACATTAGCTTTACCAGGAGCTAGGCAAACACACAGTGACTCTCTAAGGCAAAGAGTCCTGGTAAATTATTTTAGATGACATGGTTAGGGTTTGAGGTTATCAAAAGCTTCTTATTTGCTTCAGGAAACTGTATCTCAGGGCCAACCTATGTGAGGATATCTGAATCTGCTTCAGAGTTTATCCGTCTATCCAGACAGGTAGACTGTCATAGAAATAAAGCAAGTAGAAAAATAAATTATTTTTCTACTGAAAAGGAAGATAAATCAAGAGAAATGAATGCCATTTAAATTAATGCTATGCCATTAGCTGCTTTATATTCTATTGACATACATGAGGAACTCCACATAGATATTATGGGAAATCAGCATGATCTCAGTATGTAATTTGTATTTGGGACATACCAACAGGGAGCCTGCTGGTGCACATACACTGATCAAATCATAAATAAGAAGGTTCACAAACTAAAGTACTTACATTCACCAAGGAATAAATGGTTGTTATGGCACAAGAATCCCCTAATTAGAAAGAGATCATGTTAGTGTAATTTTTCAGTCCTGCTAACATGGTCATCTACCTTTAGGGCTTCCTAATTTACACACGTCTGGTTGGCATTAATTATAAATAATACTAGTTGGACTAAGGGTTTTCATATGCACAAGGTACAGCTTGGATAAGATTCTTCTCATTTAGCCAAGTTCAAATACTAATGTGCCTGACTTGAAGGACATCTAGACACTTGAGGACACTGGAGTCTATATACAGTAAGTCAAGGGTTGGAACTTGAGAGAAATTTCTAATTTTTATGAGTTATTATTACTATTATTATTGTTGATGATGATGTTATTTTATGTGTCTGGGTATTTTACCTGCATGTATGCCTATGTGCCAATGCATACATGGTACCTGTGGAGGCCAGAAGACTGCGTCAGATCTCCTGGAACTGGAGCTACAGACAAAATAGAGTTGTGAGCCACCATTTGAGCACTAGGAATCAAATCTGGACCCTCTGGAAGAACAGCTTAACCACTGACCACAGTATGTAATTTCTCCAGACCTTCTGATATATATATATATTTAAATGAAAAGTTCTCATTTTATAGATGAGAATACTGGGGCCAGGGGAGAAGAGACTCCTAAAAGCTATATGGAGCAGAACTGATCTAGCATAAGTAAGGCCGGTTTCTACAGCACTAAATCCTTTGTCTACCTTATTAATGACAATATACTCTCACCTGTCAAGAAAATACTCAGACGTGTGTTTGTCCACACTATATTAGATCCTATTAAGTTCAGACTGCTGATATGAAACTACATTTCTCGGTGCACATGTCATAGTTTCTGCAAAGCAGGCTGGTTTATCAGTAGTCCTGCATTCACTTGATTCAGGTTACTTTTCTTATCATGTTATATAATATTCTAGACAATTTTGTTTGTTTTGTTGATAGCACAGTGCTTAACGCTTGGTCATTTTGAAGATAGTAGATCCTATTATTATTACTTATTGGTAATGTCAGATAGATTTAAAGAAAAATAATTATCTGCTTAGCTTCTCAATGGCAATCTCAGAAAAGATGTATAGATTTTTCAATATGACTGCTACAATTATTAATCTCCACAATCCCCACAGTTGTATACAAAAGGAGACTAGAGAAGAAAAGTGGAGTGGCATCTTGAGCAGGGCATGCTGAATGGTCCAAGTGAGAGCATCTGTTGTAACTAGTCTATTCTTGGAAGCAGGAAGACCCAAGATGGAGGAAAGGTGACCTTACAGGCAACTAAAGATCTACCTTGAACTCTTGTTCACAACAATTCAATTGTGCCAGGCACCTCATTTCCTAATCTCACCTTCAAGAATATGTCTCTGTCTCTGTCTCTCTCTGTCTCTCTGTCTCTCTCTCTGTCTCTCTCTCTGTCTCTCTCTCTGTCTCTGTCTCTGTCTCTGTCTCTCTCTCTCTCTCTCTCTCTCTCTCTCCTATGCCTAGAAATGCATCTAGTGGAAATAATTATGTTTATTCTCACAGCTCAGAAGTGCTTCCCACTCTGTTTACTGAAATCCTGGCATCCTTTAGAACACAGCTCAAGGAAACCTCACTTTGAATGCTAACCCTATGATTTGTTTCCTGTGAGGCTAAGGGCAAGTCAGGCAGTTCATCATTTCCCTGACTCTCATTTCTTGAGCTGTAAAATGAGTTAAGCAGCTGCCCTATTGCTAGCCACATCAAGCTGTGCACATCCCAGATGAACTCAACAGCATCAACTGGACATTGACAAGTGATGTTTTAAATAATACTTTTTCTTCCACTGAAGTCACTTTAGCACTTCAACAGGGACCTTTCACTCCAGATGGGAAAACCTGAGTTAACTGGTATGGTAATTTCTAAATCATTCTAGTGATGGCCTAAAATAATACACTGTCCTTAGTGACTAAGGAAGCTGCCCTGTTGAACTGCCCTTTATCTCGTTCTGAGAACAAGATTATAGTCATTTTCTAGGCCTGCTGTAACATAACACTGAAAACTGGTCATGTTAAACTACAGAAACTCGTATTATTGCACAGTACCTGAAGCCAGAAGTTTGAAATCAACATATCAAAAGGGCCATGTTCTTGCTATCCGAGGACTCTAGGGAATAAATTCATCCTTATGTCTTCCAGCTGTGCCTATTCACTGGCTAACTTTGGTTTTCCTTGGAGATTTGGTTTGACTGTGTCCCCTAAAGTTCCAAAATTAAGTGGTGCAAGCTTTGGGAGGTGAGAATGTGGAAAGGTTTTGCTGGTTGTGCAAGGCTCAAGGCTGGGAATTCCATCTCTTGCTCTCCCACCCTTGAGTCCTTGTTATCTCTTGTTTCTCTGACTGTGGTCTTCAATGATAAAACACAAAAGCTCTTACCAGATGCTCTTGGACTTCCCATCCTCCAAAACCATCCTGTTCTAGGTTTAGATTAAGTGAGTTTCTTTTGGCATTTTGTAAGCAGGCCCATAACTACAGTCACATCATTACATTCATCCACCTATGCGTTCTTTAAAATATTTTTATTTATTCTTTGAGAATTTCATGTACACATACAAAAGTATTTTAGTCCTATTATTTATCGCCACTCTTCCAGTCCAACTTCTACTGTATCCAGCTCCTACGGATCCATCCAAATTTCATTCCCCTCCCCTTTTAGAACTCACCAAGTCCTACAAATACATGGGTAAGGAGTCTCCTACTGAAGCATGCTCAACCTTTAAAGGTCCTTAAAGAAAACTGATTTTCTCTATCCTAGTAGCCATCAATGGTCAATAGCTCCTTGGTTGGGGGCTCAGGAATTCCTCCCCATCCATGCTGGAATGCTGATAGGCTTGATTTTTATAGATATTGTGTGAAGAAGGCAGGTGCAACAATCCTGTCATATACAGAAGACACTGTTTTCCCCAGTCTTCCTTACCTCTGACTCTTAAAATATTTCTATCTCCTCTTTTGTAATAGTCCTGATCCTTGGGGGAAGGAGATGTGATAGAGAAATTCCATTTATAGCGGAGCACTATTCAGACACTCTGTCTCTGCACTTTGACCAGTTGTGAGTCTCTGTATTAACCTCCATTCACTGCACAAAGAAGCTTCTCTGATGAGGACTGAAAGCTACACTAATCTGCTCATCCATTCTTTAGCAAACTCCTTGATAAAGGTTACTACTGTGAGCTAACCAACTCTAGTACCAAGAGACGAGCCCTTGTCTTCAAGCAGAACATTAAACCATAGGTGTCTGCCTCTGACTAGAATGGAAGGCAGGGACAAAGTTCCCGGAGTCTTTTGAATCCCACACAGTGGCAATGGCTTGGCTGTGTTCACAGCAGGTGCTCAATAAATAACTGGTGAGTCATAGGCCAGATGTACAGAGCGAGCTTTGTTGCCTGGGTAGCTACTGATTTATGGCTCCATATGGTCACTCTCTCTAACCTTCACAGTGCCTTCCTATGCCAAGGCCAACACCTTGTTTCTTTTTGTGTCTTTTTCTCTACTTCTACAAATACATGCTCCCACTTTCTATCTATCTCCTGAGCAGCCCAGTCCCAGTGTAATAGAAAATGTGGGAGGAATTGGGTACAAGGTTCTTCCTCTGCCTGCTAACGCTATCATAGTTTGACTGGGCTATTCCTACAGATGACATCCAAAGTTGAAACCATTCTTAATCACAATAACCATTGTCAGGAATGAGGCAGATAGTTACAAAACATAATAATGCAGAGGAAATTCTAATTAAAAGAAATGAAGGAATTTAACACTGATCATCTGTCATTATGCTGTCATCCTTACCAATGAAACAAATGGTAGTTTGTGCCAAGAGTCTGGCTATCACTTTTGAAAGAGAACTATTTATAATTAGAGTTGTGTTGAATATTTAAAAGTTGCAAAATTACCATGTCTCCAGGGGGAAATGTCTGTGAAACCATGCAAGGGCAAATCCAGAACGATTTCTGATACATGAGGAGCTTCCAAGTTTGTATTAAACAAGGAAAATGGGCCATAACAATTAAAAGCAACATGCATTTTTATAAAGCCATTCTGCTAATTAATTGTCATCTCACAAATATTTCTAAGCCTATAGGACAATGATGAATGTCAGTGGGTGATTATCCAGTTAATTGAAATTGGAGAATTCATTTCTCACTTACAGGCTTTATAACATAACTTAATACAACATTTCTTCCATGTCCAGTGACCATTTATTGTAGCGTATTGTCTCAGGGTCTTATTGCTGTAATGAAACCCCATAACCAAATACAAGTTTGGGAGAGAAAGGTTTATTTCATCCTATAGCCTGTAGTCCATAATCCAGAGAAGTCAGAGCAGGAAATCTGGAAAAAGGAACTAATCCACAGGCCATGGAGAAGTACTGCTTATTGTCTTGCTCCTCCTGGCTTGCTCAGCCTGCTTTCTTATAGCACCCAGTGCTGTGGATATCACTCTGTATCAATAAAGCACTGATTGGCCGGTAGCCAGACAGGAAGTATAGGCGGGACTAACAGAGAAGAGAAAAAGGAACAGGAAGGTGAGAGGGGAGAGACTGGCTGGAGCCGCAGCGAGGAGAAGGAAGATGTAAAGTACCGGTAAGCCATGAGCCACGTGGCAAAGTAGAGATTAATAGAAATGGGCTAAATATAAGAGTAAGAGCTAGACAATGATAGGCCTGAGCTAATGGCCAAAGAGTTTAAATAATGTAAGCGTCTGTGTGTTTATTTTATAAGTGGGCTCGGAGACTGGCGGGACTTGGGAGCTGGAGAGAAGCTCTATAGCAACAACCCAGGACCACTGCCCAGGGATGGAACCACTGAATTGGACCCTCCCACATCAATTATGAATCAAGAGAATGTACCACAGGGCTGCCTACAAGACAATCTGGTAACGGCATTTTCTCAGCTGAGGTTCCCTCTTCCAAAATGATTCTAGCTTGTATCAGGTTGACATAAAGGTAGTCAGCACACATCTCTAACATAACATGAGAGGAAAAACTACACGAGTCTCCAAAACAGCTAATACAAAGCCCATGCACCTTTGAGCACTTGTAAAAACTCAAAACTTCATGAAAATACATACGTTTTTGTTTGTTATTATAGAATACTCCAATCTATAGATAAGTAAGTGGTGTAGTACAAGGAATCTTCCATCCATCATTACAGTATCAAATATCAATGCATGGCAGGCACAGTCTCATTTACATTCCTATATACTGCCTTCTCACTCAGATTATTTTAAAACATGTAGGAGACAAAAAAAGCTTTCCTTTCAATGTTTCAGTTTGTACTTCTAAAAAAATGTATGAACTCCAAAAATGTTAGCATCATGAAAATAATCATTATCATACTGAAAAATTAACAATAATGTGTTTCATGTCAGGCATCATACATTATGCCTATAATCCTAGCACCAAATCAGGATGTTGGATGAGAAAACTATACAACCTCAATGGGCTATATAACAAGACACTGTCTGAAAACAACAACAATAATAATAATGTGGCTTTCTTTTCTTTAATAGACTTGAAGCAGTAAATTAGATGGGATGAAGAGGGAGTGATGTAGCCACCTAGTATTTGGACAGTTTTGGAGAACTCATTTAACTTCCTCTAAGATTGAGTTGGACCAAAAGTAAGATGGTTAAATCAGAGAGCATATAATGTATGTGTAAGCTAAGCACAATATCAGCTATAACTAAAATAGTCAAACTAAAATTATACTCAGTACTGTTAGAAGGAAATTCAATTTCTCTGGAAAGGTAGTTCAGGAAGTCATCAATGAGTACCATGTTTCTAAATCAATAAGATTGCTTTTAGAAATTATGTGACTTCTTGTTAGCTTCTGACACTACTGTTGAACACATAACTCTTTCTGGAAGGAATCTTCTGGTTCCCACTGTACTATGCACTCATGCTAACCCCTTCTTATTCTCTGTATAGAACACATCACTGTACCATGGCCACCAAAAGGTGCAACTCTTCAAGGGCCAATATTAATTCTACTTTGCCATATTTCCCTTATAGGCTCACTAGTTTTCAAGCAAAGGAAATAGTTTAATTGCTAAA
Organism: Peromyscus nudipes; assembly: GCA_902168325.1. Classification (NCBI taxonomy): domain Eukaryota; kingdom Metazoa; phylum Chordata; class Mammalia; order Rodentia; family Cricetidae; genus Peromyscus; species Peromyscus nudipes. Next base: position 19,293 of record CABHPH010159421.1, on the reverse strand, counting down.
AACTCTTACCTTGGTACCCCTGGCCGTGATACCATCTTGTCCCTGTTTCCTTCACTTAACATTGCCTTCCTCCTACTCTCAACTCAGCTAATCCTTACATCTCTTCTACACCACCACTAAAGCACAATCCTCAGAACAGACCTTTTCTCACTCTCCATTCACATACTCTCTTATATATTCCTAGGAGAAACCCAGGTTAGGTTGCAAATATCTCTGGTCATAATGTTTTCATCAAGCACCCAATTCATAACCTTGTTTTATGTGTATGTTTAAAGATCCCTTCTTTAATATATCTTATTGATTCATTAGCATTGAGCTCATGGCCAGGAGCTATATAATTCATGACTGAATGAAACAGACTCAGCACATATATTTTCTCCATATGGCACCTCATAGCCTGCTTGCAGTTAGGAACATGAAGCAACAGTTCAGGAGGTATACTTTGGGGTCATTTTACACAGCAAAATCACCAATAAAAAAAGCACAAAAATGCAAAAAAATATGGCATAAAACAAGCTATAAAAATGGTACTTATTTTTTATCTGAGAGCTGATAAAAGAAGACAGAGTACAGTCTTGCTCCGTCTCAGCAGGAGATGTGCAGCTTGGGTGACTCCAACTCTTCATTGCTGTCTGCATGCCTGGAAACAGACATCAAAGTGCTGGGAATATTGACTTAGGGTTTGCAAATAAACTTTAGAGGGTAGATGAATTTCAAATATGGAATCCAAGAAGAAGGAGGAATCAGCTTGATTTAAAAAACCCTTTTCTAGCTAAATTATAAGCTTCATAGAAATAGTAGTCTTGTCTCTTTTATACACTGTATCCCACTATACCTGATGCATTGTAGGTATCTCATAGTATTTTCCTAGTTAATTAATATGGTGATATTTTAATTGTACTGAAATGTGATTTTATTTGTATGTTAATAAATAAGGTTGCCTGGGGGTCAGAGCTAATAGCAAGCCATAGCAGAAGCCAGGTGGTGGTGGCGCTGACCTCTAATCCAGATCACATGACAGGCAGATCTCTCCGTGTTCAAGGATACAGACAGCACGGAGACACACGCCTTTATTCTCAATACCAACCATAGAAGACCTGGAAGTCTGTATAGACAGGCAGTGACGAGGAGGTCATGTGGTTGGGTTTACAACCAATGAGAAGGCAGAACAGAAAGTCAATAAAAAGACAGATACACAGGAAGTAGGTCTCTTGCTGAGGGGAAGGACAGTAGTGGCAGGAAGGTTAAGAAGGCGGTTTTCAGTCTGAGCTCTTAGCTACTGCTCTGACCTCTTGGGCTTTTAACTCTGCATTTGGCTCTGTGTTTCTTATTTAATAAGACTGTTACATCTACAAATTAACAATATAATTTCGTGACTCCAGTGAAGATGAAAAAAAATCTCAGTTATTAGCCCCAATTTCTACATAAGATATGAAGAAGCAACAGGGTATGGCCATCAAGAATAGCTGGATTACATGAAGACCAAAGCGAGAAGAGCATATGTTAAAATTAGTAAACTGTGGACAAAACAATGGAGGAATTGATGAAAAGGAAGACTGAGTCTAGGTGAAAACACAGGGCTGAAAGACCAAGTATAAAACTGACTTCTAGTGTAGTGGCTGACAAACCAAAGTGCAGGTCTCTAGAGCATCATCTGTTACGGAATTGTACTTGGGACAGAAGGGTAAGGGAATGAAGAGATAAATAACCAAATGGATGAATACACAGATGGCTAAGGAAAGCAGAACACTGAGCTGATCACATCTAATCATCCTGATACAGTAAGTATAAATGACTATGTCACTGAACCATCTTCAAGGTCATGTGCATGATGGGTGAGGGATTGGAATAATAAGTACTTTCACAGAACAACCCCAGGCAGTGGTCTTCAGTTATTCATCTCTAATTCAGTTCTGAGGAGAAGGAGCTAGTGTTGTGTGACTTTTCCTAAAGTGACATAAACAGACATCTATTTACCCCAGGTAGTGCACCAATAACAGACCAAAGAAATTATTCACCAACATCTGGACTAATGGGCCAGTAAATTTACTGGGCAACTCATAGAGAAGAGTGAAGGACTGCTTACCAGAACATGGTCCACCTGAAGAAGGCAGCTGAATAGTGGAAAAACCTGTCTCCGAGCATGTGATGAATCTCAAAGACATCATGGAGCCCGCACAGGACTGGCAAATAGCTCACACAGTTATAATGTCTCTCTTCCTCACCAATCTGGAAATGGACCTTGAATTTCATAAATCCCAAGTTTTCCAGGATTTATTTATTTTTGTTGTTTACTTCCTAAGCCTTGTAAATTTCATTTGCTTCCTGAATCTTAACATGCTCCTCCAGGATGGAATGTTTCAATTCAGAGAGAATAGCCACCCTAGAGTAGTCTGATGAGGCAAGATACCGAAGTTTCCAACTCACTAGTGGAATTCAAAGTTAGGGTTGCAGTTCCAATGAGGAAATAAGTGTTTATCAGGGAAGGAAATAGAAACAAAGTCATGTCTGTGCTGGCACTCTCCAAGAACCAGGGCAAGGTTTAAGGTGAAAAGTTTCCAAATTCAAAGCAGCATTCTTAATCTGGAAGCCTCTTGTACTTGTTAGATTAATATCACATGACCTAGTGAGAATATTTTCAAAAACCGGGGAACCTGTCTTTTGGGACTCATAAGTCAGAGCAGTTGGAAACACTAGTATGAAAACATCTAGATGTTTCTTGACTATCTTGAAACACTAAAAGCCTCAACCAGACAAAGGACTGAAAGATTCAATCTGAAAGACTCAGATGAATTTATTTCAAGCAAAATTTATTGAACACATATTAGGCACAAAGAACAGAGGGATGTGGGATTAAGGAGAGATCAATGAGAGATGAATGTGTCCTTCAACAAGGGTGTGAAATTTTGGAATGCAAGAAAAACCTAATTATGTTAATTTCCTAAGAGATTCAAAAGACTCCAGAGGCTGATGTTTTTTAATTAGCATCTACAGGACAATTGCATACAAAATTAGTTCAGGATATACTGATGGTTCTTGAGAAGTAAAAAAATGTGAATAAAAATATTTGGAATGAATCAAAACAAATGAAACTTCCAGGTCCAAAATGATCCATGGGACTCCATACTTGGACGATATACTATTCATGTCTCTATGTAGATGACACTGGTATGCATATAACTACAGGGATTGTCTATAAACACTAGCAATCCCAAAGACAAACAAGTGAAAATTTCATGTTGAGGAGCTTAACCTAATATTTTCTCACTCTTAAGTCAATCTGAAAATCTAACCTCACACATGCTGATTTTTCCCCCTAAAATAACACTGCTAAGGAGAAAACCAAGATCACAGAAAAGCCTCCTGGGTTATGTTCAAGATAATCAGCCGAATTCTTTATAGATTCCTTCTGTTTCTTCATTAAAATAATAGTCTTTATCTGGAGTCTTTTAGTCCTTGGAGACAATCCATGGTTTTAGCACTGAATCCAAAGAATAGTGATTTAAGACAAGGGAAAAACAGGAGGCCCTGGGTTGCAGTAATGTGTCAAACCCAATACAAAACACGAACAAACTTAATTCTCTCCTCTATCTCCCAGGGTTTGCCCATCTATTAAGCATCCCTTGACAGACATGCATTCAAACACATAAACACACATAAGCATACCCCCCCCAGTCTAGTGTTGTCATGGGATTCTGATCTTTGGGTGCTAACAGAAGTCTGCAAATGACTCATTTGTGTAATTTTTTTTCTCTCCATGGTAGTGAACCCCTAGAAATTTCTAGGGGCTGTTGTTAGCTCCTTCTCCTCACCTTTTCTCTTATTAACATATTTCATTACAATTCCTACCAAGATCTTTCCAGTCGTATCTTCATAGCTCTGCTCAAACCCATTTATCCAGCTATTAATACTCAATGTAAGTATCTTAAATGTCTGCTGGTGGAAGCATTGTTAGGAATATAAGATTCTCAGTAAAGCTCTACAGACTGTAAGTATTAAAAAGGGGTGCCACTGGAGCTCCATAAATACTAGGTGATGGGTGCCTTCTTAAACTCTGGTTCTTGCTACATCAGTCCACACAAGCATGACTTCCAATCAACTGCCAGGAATGAAAGCGTGCACTCAGTCATTAGAGTGGCAGATCAAATATTCATGGAAGAGTCTTCAACCAAAGACTAGAAGGAAATGGAGTGTAAAGACCAAGCTGTCTAGCCCATAGGTAGCAAAATTCTAGGGTTCTCCCTTTGCGTCTCATTTCCCCCACTGATCGACCTATGTTCCAGTGGCCCATGGCATATGCAGCTGTGTGATGACATACCTATTGACTGACTTTCTCTGGACTGTTTTCTAAGACCAGTCAATCACTAATGCTCTGACCACTAACTAGATACCTTACAATCTAACTACTCTAAGTAGTGGGCACAGAGTCCAGAGCCTAAGGAGTCACTGCCATAAGACTAACACCTCCCACACCCCATCCCCATCCCCTTCATTTTGGAAACCCAATCACAAGAAGGGGACTTTCAGGTTCCCCCTGCTCCTGACTGGCTGGCTTTACATTAGGGAATTATCTAGCTAGAGTTTTCCTGCCTGGCCCACAGTCAGGACAAATCTCTGTCACCCGCCAGTCCCACAGCCGCTCAGACCCAACCAAGTAAACACAGAGACTTATATTGCTTACAAACTGTATGGCCATGGCAGGTTTCTTGCTAACTGTTCTTTTATCTTAAATTAACCCATTTCTATTAATCTATAAGTTGCCACATGGCTTGTGGCTTACCAGTATCTTAACATCTGTTTGTCATGGTGACAGCTCAGCCTTCCTGTTCCCAGAATTTTCTTCTGTGCTTGTCCCGCCTATACTTCCTGCCTGGCTACTGGCCAATCAGTGTTTTATTTATTAACCAATGAGAGTAACACATTTAACATACAGAACATCCCACAGCAGAATTAGGCTAGGTGAGAGTTGTAAGGCTGTGTGTTTTTTCTCCCTCTCCTTCTCTCTCCTCTCCTCCTCCCTTCTTCCCTTCCTTCCTCCTTCTCTCTCTCCTTCCCTCCCCTCCCCCTCTCTGTACAGGTGTATGCCACTCCAGAGCACTTCAAAGACCAAATTTTCAGAAAGGACAAGCCGAAAGTTCAAGTTTAGAAAGGAGAGGAAAGTGTAATGAACAGCCCTAATTAGCAATTTTCCTAGATGTATTATAAAGGAAAAATTAATGTGTAGATTTGGGTGAAATATAAGCCAGTGTTGATCATTGGATATCATGTCTCCAAGACAAAACTATTTACTTAGGTTTACCTATGTTTATGACAGAAAGGATACATTACAGCCACTGGCAGATATCAGAGATGCACAGAGATGCAGCAGAGTAGAGAAGAAAGGGAAACCATTTCCATGCCCTTCCTCAGAAGTTTGTCAGAGCTCATTGTTCTGGAGGTTTACAGAACTTGATTTCCAGCTCTCTTCCCTTACCCCCTCTTGTGTTCTTTCAGGAGATCATATGCTGGTGATGAAAACCCTAATGTTGTAATCACTCTGTCTTTTTGGTGACAAGCATGATACCATATAGAGACACCAAATCCACAGCCTTTTCATAACATAAACTCTAGTATGATCGCAAAGCGTTCAGTATGAATAACAAAAGTGCTAAGTGATATGACTTCAATGTTGATTCCCTTCAAAATCGTGTTGAAATTTAATTGCCAATGTAATGGTATTAGGAGGGGGATGAGGGATGGAGAGAGAACTTAGCAGGTGAGAGCATTTGCTGTTCAGGATGAGGACCTGAGATTGATTCCCATAATAAAGAGGTAGCTCAACTTCCAATTTTTATAATTCATCCAGTCTGTCAAAGAGTTGAAAATGGACTCAAACACTCAGGAAATTCCAACAGTTTGTAGATCAGTATGCCAGTGACTCTGGCTGAAAACTAAATGCACTATACCACATTTCTTTTCATCATTTACTTCCTCGCTCCTCATTCCTCACTGGGTTCTCTTTACCTCTCAGATAAGCTACTTGTGTCTGATCCTGTCTCACTCACGAGGTGACCACAGAGACAACAGGTGATACCAGTGATGTAGGGTGGTTCTTTCTGTTTTTTCCAGAGAGACAGATAAGCAGAAGATTGGACACAGAGTGTTCATGCCATTCCCAAGATCTGGATGAAAATGCCTATGGGGGAACAGGACTCCCATCAGCCTCAAATTAAAGACCTTTAAAAGAAAGAAAGCTAACCACACTTCGCTAGACTGCTGAAAATGAGAACCTTTCCATCAGAACCTTTTAAGATAGCATAGCACTGAAGTTTCCACTCCAGAGCACTTCAAAGACCAAATTTTCAGAAAGGACAAGCCGAAAGTTCAAGTTTAGAAAGAAGAGGAAAGTGTAATGAACAGCCCTAATTAGCAATTTTCCTAGATGTATTATAAAGGAAAAATTAATGTGTAGATTTGGGTGAAATATAAGCCAGTGTTGATTAACCCTCATGTACCTTCTCACCTCTAATAATACCTCTATTTTATTAAATGGGCCACAAGTATTCTGTTGCTGGTAATTAGGTTCAGAGTGTGTGTCACAATTGTAATGGGTTATTGATTGCCTCTTAAGAACTTCATAGCTCCTCAGGCTTTGAAACCATTAATGAATGCTGGAATTGGTAAAGTTGAGTTTAATTACATACAGTATGTCTTGTTAGACATTAACCTTGCATTTATTCTGGTTTTGTTTTATGTTTTGTACAGTTGAAATTTTATTTTGAAATTTCACAAAATAAATGTCTGTCCTGGCTATACTTTATTCTTCAGAAGCAACGGCATCAATGAAAACTTAATTTTGGAAGAAAATTAGTACATTATTCTTTATGATTTACTATTTTATGTGGTGGTAAACCTGTATTTGTGCCTGACTGAATATTGTGTAAGAATGGCAAGATAAGCAGGTGTATTCCAGTGCAAGGGGTTTTTTCCTTGCTCTCTAGGAACCCCACTAAAGTTCCTTGCTCATCCAGAAAGGACATTACACATCATATACCTCCTTACAAGATGTTGATAGATAAATGCCCGGCCAGAAATACAGTAGCAAACCACTCAGCTCAGATTACTGGTTCTACCCTGTTCTAGAGATAACAAGGATCCTTGTTTGAAGGACAGTCAAGGGTTCTTTAACAAGTCAGTGGACTTGATGTGTAGCCCCAAGTGATATTTCAAACACTTAGGAAGGAAAATACTGTCAAACATGGCTATCACTCATTTCAAGGAGACTAGTTACTATTCTGAGCTCTCTGCTTTCTAGTTCTCAAATCCCAGATCAAACTTCTTCCTTTCCTGCATACACACACACACACACACACACACACACACACACACTATTCTCTACACTAAATACTTTCTAAGTAATTTTAATATCTCAGATACTTTTCTTCTAATTTGCAGTGCCAAGATCTTACATACACTGGGCAAACACTCTGTCAGCTCTATTACAGAGCCATAACCTTTGTCCAGTTAAGCACTTTTAGTTTCTTCCTACTCTTCATTTGGAAATGAACAGTGAATTATGACAACCTGAAAGTCAAATTTCCTGGGGACAGGAATGACTTCAACCTCAAGTCTCCTAAAGGCAATGATCATAATGTCCCTGCTCAGAGTTGGCACTTGATTTGGAGTCTGGGGAAGCACTGAGCACATAAAATTCTCTTCTTTTGGAGCAAGACAAGAAAAGTGGGGGGGGGGGGGTAGAGGAGAGAGTACCAACAGAGAAATATGCCTAAAACATATGGGAAAATGTGAAAACATCCCATGATCTCCAAGAACTTCACTAGCAAAATTCTCATGACTATACTTGTTCCAGACTGCAACCCTATTTCCTAGGCCAAAGGCAAAACACAAAGAACTGGAAAAGTCTAATCAGTGTGACTACTAAAGAATCAGCTCCCTCAATGGAATTAGCATATCTGAAGAAACAGCCAGACAATTGAAGGGGATTTGTCTCTTTGGAAAATAAAGGTTGGAATGCAGAAAGGAAAGAATTGGCAGCATGGCTCCAGGCCTTGGTAGAAAAGGTGGCTTCTACCACTCAGCTCTTGCAACATCATGTTAGCACCAAGAACATCATCTTGGGACTGTTACCTTTTCTTAAATACAGCAAAGCGCAGAGAAGAGCTAAAAAAAAATAAAAAAAATAAAAAAAAAACAGGCTTAGCTGTCAGGTACGTGAGAAAAGGTCATAAAAATTTGAAGCCCGTGATGCAAATTGAGACAACCTCTGTTTTGAAGTTCAACAAATAAAAATTTCCAATGTTGGTTATCAAAATGGACAATTAAACAAGAATCATGCTTCATCATTAATGGAAGATAAAATTAATATGCAGTTCTACCAGGGTATCATATAGGGGGAAGTCTAACTTCTCTAAATATGATAATTGCCCCCTGGAGCTTTAGATTTTTACTGTAAGATCAGCACTGATTGGCCAGTAATCAGACAGGAATTATAGGTGGGACTAACAGAGAGGAGAATTGAGGGGACAGGAAGACAGAGGGAGAGACTGCCTGGAGCCACCGCCAGGACAAGGAAGATGTAAGGTACCAGTAAGCCACAAGCCACGTGGCAAAGTATAGATTAATAGAAATGAACTAAATATAAGAGTAAGAGCTAGACAATGATAGGCCTGAGCTAATGGCCAAGCAGTTTAAATAATATAAGAGTCGGTGTGTTTATTTTATAAGTGGGCTATGGGACTGCCGGGGGGTTGGTGGGACCCGGAGAGAAAACTCTCCAGCTACAAGTACTTGGGCATCTAGAGCTGACTTCCCCAATGGGAGGTTGGGAGGTGCTTCCAGAGAAAGCTCTGTGTGTGTGTGTGTGTGTGTGTGTGTGTGTGTGTGTGTGTGTGTGTGTCTGTGTCTGTGTCTGTGTCTCTGTGTCTGCGTGTGTGATGGTGGAGGTGGGTGCTTGAAAAAGTCAAAGGTCAATGTTGGTCATCTTAGTCACTCTCCACTTTATTTTTGAGACAGGGTCTCTCACTGAACCTAGAGCTCACCAGCTTGGCTAAACTGACTGACCAGCAAGAAGCCTCAGGGTTCCCTCTGTCTCCACCTCCCCTTTGCAGGGATTACAGATGCATACTGCTGTGCCAGACACTTTGATGTGGACGCCAAGTGTTAGATCCAAAGCAGAGAGGGGACAGATGACAGTGCTGGTGACAAGGTCAGGGTAAACAGAAGGACTGTCCACAATGAAGCCTAAACTAACCTTGGTGCCTCCAAAATAAGTCTAGAAATGCAGTTCAGAGGATTCTGCCCCTAAAGCTATCCACTTGGACAATTCAGTGGATTCAGCATGTCTTTCATTGTAGGTATGAGCAAGCATTTGTTTACATATTGAAATATACAAAGGACAAATAGCTTTTGCTTTTCCCCTTGTCTTATTACTCAATAAGAAAATAAAAATATGAATTAAAAAAAAGCATACAGTGCCAGGCATGTTTATAATGGGATCATGAGTTAGAGGCCAGATTGGAATACATGGGAAAGTTCTGTATCTAATTTTTTAAAAATAAAATCTAATGTAAGGACAATATACAATCATTTATGCATTGTATTATAACTCTGAAATACCTAGTCCAAAAGTGATAGGAAACAGACCATAGTTCTTTGGTTCCATGGAAGATTGTTATGACTCTGTTTCACTGGAAAGATGTTTACATTAAAACTGTTGTTAAAATTTTTAATTTTAAATTGATTTAATGCTGATTTTCTTTAACTCCAAGAAATAGCTTAGTTTCTGAAACCTTCTGGAGAGGTTTTCCTCTTTAAATTCTTTGCAATTGTTGCCCGTGATTCTCATTTATCAAACATAATTTGAACGACTAGGTTCTTTCCTTTCTCTCCATCTTTCTCACAACCTAACTGTATAACTTTACCTTCCTGGAGGACAAACACTCCTCTGTTTTCATTCAAGGGCCTCCTCCAGTGGCTTACAGTCTTGTTGCCAATCTGCCCCAATCCCGTCCTTCCCAGCCATACCTGGGGACTCTTAAAGTCTATGATCTAGAAAGCCACAATTTGCCTTTGCCTGCTCCTACCATCCTAGGAAATTCAGACCCTCTCCCGAGTACAGAGAAATTCTCATAGAAATATCTGGACCATTCCTTCTCCATAATTCCCTCCTCTAAAAGTCTTTATGGGCCCCAGGATAACTGCAGTGAACACCATCTCTGTAAATCAGTCAGCCAGAGATGTGCAGAGGGGAGTTACACACCAACAGGGTTGTAATTCAGTTGTGCTCTGTTCTGCCCAGAAGCAAGAGACAGAGTTTCCATGCAGGGAAAGGAAGAGCAAGATAAAGCCTGGAGAAAAAACAGAATCTGGAGAAAGACAAAACCTGCTGGGTCTAAGTGGATGCCACCTATGTGATTTAGGATAAAAATGTTTTGGAAGTGAACCTGAGGCTTCAAAAGATGGACTTGAATTTCACAGAACTTTCTGAACACCTGTTGCTCAGAAAGTAGATTCTGGCCACCAATAAAGATATTTCTTCCACTATACCCAATGTGTGCTCCTCTTTGTGGTTTAAGAACCTGGAATCAATGGGTGTGGTGATGTGTGCCTCTAATCCCAGCGCTGGGTAGTCAGAGGTGGGTGGATCTCTGTGAGTTTGAGGTCAGGTAAACCTACACAGTGAGACACTCTAAAACAACAACAGTCAAAACCCTCTGGAATCAAAGCTGCCAAATGTAAGGGATAACATAGATGACCTTTGCCCTAAAGATTTCCTTATTAGAAATAACAGGACAGTGAGGAACCTGAAGCAGAGACAAAGTCAGGAGATATTTGGACAAAAGGGATCTCACAATTTTTCCATTGTCTGTTTTCTGAGAAAATGGGAGAAGAAATCTCGTCAGCCAAAGTTGATCAATTCAATGCAAAACTTATGAGCATTTTAAAAAACTAAATTGGGGAGTATGGTGGTTTGAAAGAAAATGGCCCCCATTGGCTCATATATTTGAATACTTGGATTCAAGTTATTGGACCTGTTTGGGAAAGATTCGGAGGTGTGGCCTTGTTGGAGAAAGTATGTCACTAAGATTTTCAAAATCCTATGCCATTCCCAGTTAGTGCTCTCTCTCTCTCTCTCTCTCTCTCTCTCTCTCTCTCTCTCTCTCTCTCTCTCTCTCTCTCTCTCTCTGCCTGGGGCTTGTAGATCAGATTTACACTCTCAGCTACTGCTCCAGGATCATGCCTGCCTATCTACTGCCACGATCCCCACCATGATGACTATGGACTCACTCTGCAAAACTGTAAGCAAACCTCAAGTTAAATGGTTTATTTTATAAATTGCCCTGGTCAGGGTGTCTCTTCATAGGATTAGAAAAGTAACCAGGGCAGTGAGGAAGAAAATTATATTCAAAACATTTGCAGATGACCCCTCTAGCCTTATTATAAAAACATGCTTTTTAATGTTCCTTCATTTTATTAGTATTTTTTAATTTCTTCACTTCATGTCCTTATGTGAGCTTCTTGGCTTTGTATGAAAACATAATGATGTACTAAAAGTCCATTTGTCATGTTAGAGACTGAGAAGATACCAGGTATAATGGAAATCTAGCCCAGCCAACTCTTGCCATTTATTCAGACACTTTATCAGTCTACAATTCTTATTTTGACATGGTACACTTCTTCTGTTTCTAATGCCACAACCCCTTCATGGCGTCTTACAACATTATGTTATTAATACCTTGAAACAAATTTTTCTTCTACCACCTTGCCCCTGTAATTCCTTAAAAAGCTTCTGGCTTCTTCCTCAGTGTTCACTGAATTAATGCACTCTGAAAGCAAAGCCAGAACCAGAGGACAGAAACAACTAACAAAAAACATGCTGAAGTGTAAGAGAGTAGAGTGCAAGGAATTTTACCATATTACATGACCGGATATTATGCATATCAAAGGATTAATGTGCTGCTAAAATATTTCTATGTCCAAATATTTCCTAGAACAGAATTTCTAATGCAACCTTGTACTTTTCTTTCATAAGATGATGTAATACATTTTGGAGTATAAAGTAGAGATATTTTGCTTTCATATTTTGTTCCTGTCTGTTATGTCAAATATCAAGAAGGGAACCACGGTGAGAAGGGGTCAAACCTAGAATTGTTCTGTCCATTCTCTGGGATGCTCTTTGCCTGATTTGCTCCATTTAAACCATCTCTCACTCAACACTCAACCTAGTCCTACCACCTCCAGGAACCTTTCCTTACATTGTAGCTTGCATGCTCAGCCTTACTCCTTCTTGTAGATTTGTTTTATTCATTGTTCCTACTGCTTAGGGGGCAGGAACTCCCTGTAAAAGGCAAAAAGAAGCAGGAGAAAGAACACCCTGATTGGATCTTTCAGAGAACCCTTAATCGTAACGTAAGGTAGTTAGTTAATCAGATGACAGGTGTGAAGGCCATTGAAGAGAGATTCCACTCTCACAATCAGCAGATTATAAAGCAGGAGAGAAAACATCAAGAAAATATCTGATTACTGACCAGAGAATGGGATTTGGATCCTATCTTTGGCTCTGGGTGGACACTTGACTTTCTAAAATGCCTATAGAGACAATAAGGTTACCACTGAGCAGGAGGCTTTCCAATAAAGATCAAAGATAGTTCACTGTCTCCTTTTAGGAGTTAATCCAAATTACCCTGTAAAGCACTTGAAGAGAAAAATTCTCTATTCCAGGGATTATAATGAATATCATAAAATTTATCTAAATATGTGGGTAGGTGCACAGACCCTTTGGCTATTGTGTACTTTCATCCTGTGAGAACGTTTCACTCCATAATGGCCTCTTTAGTCATTGCCCACTCTCACCATTGAGAGTATCTCCTGTTATTCTATAACAAATTCTGCCAGTTTCCTATGCTATGCTATGTGTTTCTTTTCAAAATTCATTCAACAGCGATCATAAGGATCAGGAAGCTGAGGGAGAGCAGAGTGAGATACTGGGAGTAAGTAACCTAGGTATTATAAAAGCCCCCATTTGTGTGTGTGTGTGTGTGTGTGTGTGTGTGTGTGTGTGTGTGTGTGTGTGTATGTGTGTCTTTGGCTGGAGAGGGAGGGAAAAAGAGGAACGACAGAGACAGACTTACTATTTTTAAAAAATTCGTCACACAGAGACTGGGAACTCCCACAACCTCCCATCTGTAAGATTGTTTAAGGTCAGTCCCAGCTCAAGAGAACAATGTCAACTGTCTGTAGTCAGGAAGACAGAGAATTCTCCCTTCTGTCTTTTGTTCTACTAGACTCTCAAGGAATTGGATGGTGCCTGCCATATTGTAGAAGACAATAGGCTTTAGTCAAGAAACATCCTCATAGTCACACCCAGAAATATTGTTTAACCAAATATCTAGTCACTCTGTGAGTCAGTTAAGACATATAAAATTAATCACCACAACCATTGTTTCAAAACTATAAATCATGTCACACAGTGTTTTATTACATGAAGTCTTTAAATGAATTTTTCAATTTCTCCCTAGATAAGCAAAAAATAAGTGGTATATAACTTATTAGAATTCACAAATATGTGATCACAGCCTAGAGAAGAAAAATTTTATCCCTAAAACATCCTTAATCAGGAGGCTAACTCAACTGTTACCTTCCAAGAATATTCAGATGAGCCTGAGATGCAGATTGTCCCCTAGCTGACCTTTCACTTGTCACCACCTGATCTTTCTTGTTCAGGCCCATACTGGGAACATATTTCATGCTAATAATCATTACATTTCCAAAATTACTATGAGCACTACCTACTACTACAGAAATCTGAGCAATAAGCCTCTTGGTTATTATCAGAGAGCATTTCAGTGACTGCATTCATCAGCTTTCTGATTAATATGACCAAAGATATAAGAAGAAATAAATAGTAAGAGGTTTAGCATGACTCACATTTTTAGATTTTTCAGTAGATGATCAGTTGTTCCTATTGTTCTGGGCCCATGGTGAAGCAACAGACTATGGTAGAAGCATATGCTGAAACAAAAACACTCACCTCAGGGATAGAAAGCAACAGAGAGGAGGGATTTAGTGGGGAGGTTCTTCAAGGGCACACACCCACACCCAAACTCCTGAGGCCCTCCTGCCAGGTAGGCAATATTTGGGTTCACCATGAGATATTTATCTTTTTGAGTCTGGCTAATTTTACTTAACATAATGAATTGGAGTAACATTCATTGTCCTGTGCATGACATAATTTCAGCTTTCTCTACAGTTGTATAAAATCCTATTATGTATATGTGCTGCACGTTTCTTACTAATTCATTTGCTGATGCACATCTAGACTAGTCCCATTTCTTGACTATTGTGAACATCACAGCTAGAAGTATGAATATACAAGAACCTATGGTATGTTGACTTGGAGTCCTTTAGAAATATGCTTGAGAGTGTTAATACCTGGGCCACATGGTAGTTCTATTTCCAGTTTCCTGAAAAACTCTGTACTGATTTCCATAGTGACAACACAAGTTTCTGTTACCACTAGCAATTACACTTCCCACATCTTTTCCACCATATATTGTTATTTTATTATTATTTTTTAAGACAGTGTCTCACTATGTAGTCTTGGCTGGCCTAGAATTCTCTGTGTAGGCCAGGCTATCCTCAAACTCATAAAGATAACCCGCCTCTACCTCCTGTGTGCTGGGAATAAAGGCATGTGCCACCACGCCTGCTGTCATTTATTTTCTTGATGATAGACATTCTGATAGCATCCCTTATCAATAAAAGCCATATTGGATGAATCATAATATGTGATCTCAAATCATATTACAGAGCCACAGTATCAAAAATAGCTTGGTCCCCTGGTACAAACATAAACCTGTAGATCAATAGGGTGGGATAGGACCCTGAAATAAACCCATACAGTTATAGCTACCTAATTTTTGTCAAAGCTGTCAAAAACGCCAGAGAAAATACAGCGACTTTAACAAATCATTCCAGGAGCACTGAGTTTGTGCAAGAAGAATGAGACTAGATCCATATCTCTCATCCTGCACCAAAATCTATTCAAAATGGATAACAGACCTGAGTATAAGAATTGAAAATTTGAAGCTGTCATGTTGTATTGCAAAGAAATCACAAGACAACCTAGAGAGAGACGATGGAGAAATCCTCTCCCTCTTGTTTGGAACCTCTGCACACTCAGAACATCAAGGCTACATATAAAGTGGAAATGAACTGAATGCTCACTGTCAGCTTGACTGGATTTAGAATCCCTATGAAAACATGCCTCCGGATGTATCCACTGGGGGGTTTTCAAAAGGCTTTAACTGAAGAAATATTTCCCCTGAATTTAGGTAACAGCATTTTCAACCTGTGGGTTGTGACAGATATCCTGCATATAAGATATTTACATTATGATTCATAACAGTAGAACACTTACACTTCTGAAGTAGCAACAAAATAATTTCATCATTGAGGGTCATAACAACATGAGGGGCTGTATTAAAGGGTCGCAATATTGGGAAGGTTGAGAATTACTGGGTGGGGGTCTCAGACTAAATAAAACAGAGAAAGTGAGCTGAACATTAACATTCATCTCTCTGCTTTCCTGACTACAGATGCTACCTCCTGTGTCTACCATCATGCATTTTCCATCGTGACATACTTTACTCTCCAACTGTGAGCCAAAAGAAACCCTTCCATTCTTAGGCTGTGATTGCTAAGCATTTTGTTACAGTAATGTCAAAAAAAAAAAAACTAACTGATTTGGGGAGGACAGATGCTGTGGAGAATTGTTCACATTGCCACTACACTGTGCCAATAAAGCCGCCTTGAGTGTAAGGACAGACTCAGAACTTGGCTGACCAGGATTAGCCATAGAGATGTTGGAGGACTGAGGAAGTCAGATAGAGAGGGACAGGAAGAGAGGAGGGGTTAGGGGAGATTGTGCGGGCTTTTAGATGTAGAAAACATGGCGAGTAGAGTCAGCCAATCTTCCTCTGCTGTTCCTCGGATTTATCAGTTTTTTTTTTTAAATCTCAATTTCTAACTCCCGAGTTCTTATTGATACTAGAGCAATTAAGGTAAACGCTTTAGGGAGAGATATACATGTGCCTTGCCAGTCATCACAGCCTTTCTCCTTTCTGCTGATCGAATATTGCCAAAAATATTCAACTTCCTTGGCCACCACTAGCCACAGTCTCTTCTTTTATGTGGCATTGAATCATTTACCAAACTTCTACCAAAAATAGCAATGCTGGTAAGAGTTGCCACTGGATACAGAAACTATTGGTCATGTGAAGTGGGACCAGTGATGAGTACCCTAGAGCACAGCATCCATATAAACGCATGCCTGGAATATCTAGTTCAGCTCTTTGTTTCTCTCAGTCCCACATGGCTTAGAATCAGGGAATTATAAACTACTGAAACCAGAAATATACTTCAAGATCATCTCATACAGGTGTTGCCAATTAAAATGTTTCAGGTACCCATGAGGTAAGAGAAAGGAGTAAAACTCAATTTAAGGCAAAACACAGCTGGAGAGCCTAGCTGGCCATTGCCCTAGTGACAGACACTGAAACACCTACTTTTGTTGAACGAGAGAAAAAAAAATATCTCTGATTTCAATACAATATGTGTACAAGCTAAATGCAGATGCCAAACCTCCACCTCCTTCTCCTTGGTTCCATCATTTCTCAATTTACAGAAAGAAAAACAGACCAAGAAAGAGTAAGACATTTTCCCAAAGTGGTTCACCTAATTAATGGGAGAAACCAAACCAAAATCCAGACCCAGCATGACGCTGGGTCACCACTGCCTAGAGTATAATTTTGCCAGTTTTCTTTCTGATGTAAAAGTGAGATTCAATGTATTCATAAAATACATAGGTTTTGTCAGAATAGAAATGTTCTCTTGGAACTGGCTGTCTTTTGGGACTGGCTGCCTGGGTCAAGCCTGTGAAAGAAATGACAATTTGATTTGTGGCCCTCACCCTTGGGAACCTGGCTGTTCTTGATGCTTCTACAGAGCAAGCAGGAGTCCCTGGAATGCTGGGGTGCAGCAGTCTGCATCTCTGTGCTGATAGATGCCACGAGCTTGGCACAAACTGTGCTTTCAGACAGCCCAGGAGACATATCTGACTCACCTCCTGGTCTCCCAGAAGAGACACCAGGAAGAAGTAAAAATGGCAAGGTGGGATAAGAAAAGAAAGAAAAGCATTAAGGTTTTGATCACTTGTGGCTAGAAGTTGATGTTTTACCCATTTGTCCATAGACTGTATGGGTCTGTTTATTTCTCATTTTTAAAATGTTCTAGTTCATCCATCTTTGGTCCTAGTAGGAAATGGGTTCTTTTATTCAAGAAAATGAAGGAAATGTAACCTGTGTATAAAAATATAGGAGAATCTAAGAATCAGAAGAAAATGTTCTTACAGGAAATTCCCATCCCAAGTGTATGCATGGAAGCAAGTGGCATTTCAGTCTACTGTTAGCTGCAGGAGACCCCTAGGAGACCCTCCAGGCAAACTCTGGATGGCTACAACAGTCACATATCCACTCAAAACTGGTATCTCTGCTTCTTCTATCCACGGAAGATTGTCAACTGATTTACGCCGATGAAACTGACAATCAAGAAATCATTTCATTCCAGTTT
The DNA here is from genome assembly GCA_902168325.1 of Peromyscus nudipes. Lineage (NCBI taxonomy): Eukaryota > Metazoa > Chordata > Mammalia > Rodentia > Cricetidae > Peromyscus > Peromyscus nudipes. The sequence goes on along the minus strand of CABHPH010159421.1, from coordinate 1,665 downwards.
CTTTTTCCGTATTCCAGGAAGATTTTACTAAAACATGTGGAGGTGAAAAAAGATCAGAGTTTGTAAAAGTGAACAGAAAACGAAATCAGGCCAACCAATGATCTGGTTAGATTTAAGTTCTAAGCCAGACTTAGAAATATTGTAGTCTAAGCATTGCAGCCAACTCCTTTCAGCCCAGACCTGCACAATCAGGATGCCTGAAAGGCCCATCCTGTTCCTTCTAAAGTGTTTGAGAGGAAATGAAAGTGCCTGCTTGTATGGGGTCCATTTGATCCAATAGAAGGAGAGATTAAAAGGCAGCAACTCGGGACAGGTGTGGTCCCCTGAGTGTTTGCAGAAATGCACACACACAGGTGGTGTCAGTCCCAGTTTTCATACTCTGTGTGCAGCACCCATCTTCTTCTGTGCATCATCTAACGTGTGACATTCTGGTGCACATCAAATGAAAGCTAGGAATGTGCTGTGCCAGTGTTCAGAAGATACTGGGTTTGCTAAGAATGGGACCTGTAAGGTGTCCCACCATAGGTAATGGGCTCCTAAAATCCTGCTCATGCACCAGGGACAGATCCTGATCCCACTGCCAGGGGGCCCCTTAAGCAGGTCAAGCTACAGAACTGTCTTGCCTATGTGGAGGAGAGCGTCATGCTTTAAAGTCTAATATATTTTCTTTAAGGATGTTTAATCATGGCACAGTCTTAAACATCACCATCATTGGATTACTGCAGAAGAGCTGCTGTAGACGTTGGATGGTAGAGTGTAGGTCCAGTTGGGATTATTCCTTTTATTTGCATATGTGTGTCTAAAACTTATCAATTAAGATACTCTAATGGAATATAAAATTGTATGTATTTATTATACGGAATATGATGTTTTAAACTATGTATATATTATTAAGTGTGGCTCACTAATGAAGGTATTATGTCACAAAAAAAGAATGGGATCTGTAATATCATGAATCTTAGGACTCCTTTCTTTTAAAATATTTTTGTTTGTTTGTTCTTTTTTTGTTATTTGTTTGTTTGCTTTTTTTTTTGAGACAGGGTTTCTCTGCATAGTCTTGGCTGTCCAGCAAGACCAGGCTGGCCTAGAACTCACAGAGATCCACCTGCCTCAGCCTCCTGAGTGCTAGGATTAAAGGCATGTGCCACCACTGCCCTGCTATAAAATGGTTTGCTGTTGTTGTCTTAGATTTATATATTTTATTATTTTCTGTGTATGAGCATTCTGCCAGCATGTAAGTGTGTGGTGCCCATAGAGGTCAGAAGAAGGTGTTGGAGCTGCTTAGACTGCAGTTATAGAAGATTGTCACTTGCCATGTAGATTGTAGGAATTAAGATCAGGTCCTCTGCAAGAATAAAATGTTGTATACAAATTATAAATATTGAAATTGATATTGTTAGGAAATGCTATATGTATATTCCTAATTGTACTTCTACCGTTCATTTAACAAAATAATGCAAACTGCTGATTCTTGAATGTTATTGTTACCAACTATTAGGATATAAAGAAATGAAAGTTAGTGGTTAGACATTATAAGAAAACTTGTAGTCATATTAGGTATGTTTTCAAGATAGAGCAGATATATTTTGGATAGACAGGTCATCTTCAAACCCTTCAGAGATCTACAGAATATGGCATTTAAAATGTTTTAATAACTTAGAAAAT
>CABHPH010159420.1:21046-40079 GCA_902168325.1 Peromyscus nudipes | reverse complement strand
GGGTCATTCCGCTAATGCGCCAGCTTTGCAGCTGGGGACTGCAGTCAGAGCCTAGCTTGCACATGGCTCAGGTGGGTTAGAACGTTCCGTAAAGAGCCTGCAAGCTAGAGTGAGCTGTCTGCATGCTGGACCTGTGGGCTCCTCCCTGAGAATGCCTCTAATGGTAGAAACGGCTCCCTGGGCCACTGGAAGATCAGAAGTGCATTAGGAGGCTGGGTCTCTGGCCGCCTGCTGAATGTCAGCCTTTCTGTTAAAGCCGTCTCCGACCTTGATCTCCACCAAACCCTCTGGGTGGCTGGAGAAGGGCAAGCATGGGTAAGTGACGGGGCCTGGTCATTTTGTGTTCTAGGGTCACGTCGTGGACGGCCATAAACTGGAAGTGCGGATCTCCGAACGGGCCACTAAGTGAGTCCTCAGGTGTCTCCTCTGCCCTTGGATGGGTGGCCACTCTCTTATGTCTGACCTTGGTGCTGATGGTTAAATGCCTCCACACACCCCAACTCCTCTACCATTTGGGGTTCTTCCCAATTAACGTTTCACTTGCCAGCTTTGCTACCCACTTCCCTGCCCAACCGGACCAGTCAGTGTCCATCCCCTGGGTAGTGAGCTTAGACATGCAGACATGTTTTTAGACTAGAGGAGCGGGTGGGGCTGGAGTGTAGCTCAGAGGCAAGGTGTTAGCCCAGAATGCACAAGGCCCTCCCTCATGGGGTTCCTTCTCATGGTCCTCCTTATGGGACAACAGCAATGGGCTGCATTGATCAGGGAGCCACAGGAGTTTGGGAGAGAAGGTAACTTCCGCCCCTGTCGCCCTGAAGTGGAAGATAGGCTGACTTCCTCTGCTTCCATCATGGCCCCTTCTGTAGGCCACTTGAAGTGACAGGGAGATGTGTTTTGTTGGGGAAAGTGGCAACATCAGTCTAGGTATGAGCAGTTCACACCCCCAAATAACCTGTTGTTCCTCCATCCCACCCCAGGCCTGCCTTGACATCCACTCGTAAGAAACAGGTCTCCAAGAAGCAGACGACCTCAAAGATTCTGGTGCGGAATATCCCCTTCCAGGCCAACCAGAGGGAGATCCGGGAGCTTTTCAGGTGGGTCCACGCACTGGGCTGTGGGCACAGCGCCCCCTGGAGGCTGGGAGGCCGCCCAGGTCCTGACCGTGCTGCTGCAGTACAGTGGGGGCTTTCCAAACTGCCCTGGAAGCTTGAGTACCCTGGCCCCCCCTCTCAGAGGCAAGAGGGTGACCAGGTGTGTGCCCGCACCCCAGGGCTGTCACCAAACATCAGGAGGGACAGCAGTTCCAGTGGCTGCAGCCTGTGGTTCCTCTGTGGGATTTACTGACGTCCCAGAGAGTCAGTGCCTTCAAGGAGGGACGGGAGCTAATGGGACCTTCACCTCACTCCCGAAGGGGGCGGGAGCTAAAGTCCTGACGGGAAGAAAACGCTTGATCTCGGTTGCTCTCTGGCAAAAGCCATTTGGGGAAGACGTTGGATGTCCTACATACAGAACACAGGCCATGGTCTCTGTTAGCATAGGAGGCAGACTTGGGGGCCGGGCACGTGGTGAGACTTGGAGACAGACTGTCTGGGACAGGGTGGAAGCTGCAGGAACCTAGATTTAGTCAGGCCCATTCTGCTCATGGTTTGGAAGATTTTAAAGGTCTTTTCAAGTTTGAATCCTTCCCCCGCCCCGAACTTTTTTATTTTATGTCTGTGAGTTGCTTTCGCTTGTGAACCATGTGCATACAGTGTTTTCAGAGGTCAGAGAAGGGCATCAGGTCCCCCAGAACTGGAGTTACAGATGATTGTGAGCTGCCGTGTGGGCATTAGAAAAGAACACAGATCCTCTGGAAGAGCAACAGTGCTCTCAACCACTGAGCCATCTCTCTGACCGCCCATCAGTCTGAATTCTCACAGGGGATCCCCGGAGGACCGATGGATTCTTTAGAAACAAACCACACAGGCCTCCGGCTGCCACCCCCCCTACATGCATAGTAGAGCATTTTGATTGGGAGGTTGCTTAGATGGTCCTGCACTGAACCCCAAGTTGAAGGAGTCATTTCTGTGATCCCATAAGAAGGGGGTGCTGTGTGTCTTCAGAACATCAGTTGGGTGAGTTCACCCCTCCATGCAGATTGCCGAGGCTCAGCTAGGGTCTTAGAGTGCTTATGGGCCTTAAGTCCCTATCTCATCTGCCACTGACCACAGAGGCCCAGGGAAGAGCCACGTCAGTGGCGCGCAGCCCCTGCTTGTCACTTTCTCAGGTGATGTGTCTGGTAGAGTGACCCGTCATCGTCTTGCGAGGCACAGTGGCTGCAGGAGGAGCGCCGAGTTGGAGAGGGATTTGTCTTTGTGAGACTTGCGTCTTTACTCTTGCTGTGAGGTTAAGAGAGTGGGATGCTGTTTGGGGAATCGGCTTCAAAACCCTTCCCTTGTCTCCACGTTCTCCACCATCCCCCGGGGTGGGGGCGTTCACAGCCGCGGTCAGTGTATCTGCCCTCTAATGTCCAAGCTGTGGTGCCTGGTGAGACAGGTCCCAGTTGAGGGCGAGGGGGCAGTTTTCCTGTACCCTCATCCAGAGTGTCAGCCAAAAGGAGAGTGAGAGCATTGGCTCGGTGCTTGCCTGCCGTGACTCTGCTTCTAAAAAGAGTCCAGTCTCACAGTCTCACAGCTACCACATCCAAAGGAGTGCCTAAGGACGGTGCATGGTGATTGGGAACACATCCCCTGGAGATGACAGTGTCACTTGGTTCCACGGTGTATTGGGGATGACATTTATCCAGGGAAACAAAAGACGGCAAGGCAGGAGAAGGGGCTTTGTTTGATCTGCGCGTTATACGTCTATTTAGTAGACAGGGAATTAGTGTCTGCAGGATGTACTTACATGTGGCGTCTCTTCCTCTCCACCATTGTTCTGTCTGAGCAGTCATAAACCCTGACGCTGGAACCCTCCTCCTCCAGGACAGGCCCTGCCTTGCTTTTGTTAGCCTCCCAGCAGACTGAGATCTGAGGCCCATTGCAGTGGTGGACAGTAGGGGTCACTGTGAGCCTTCCCTGGGATGCAAGGCTTGCGCTTCAGGCCTGAGTCTAGACAAAGCCACTGGCCAGCCAGAGGTCACTAACTGACGGAAGGCTTCGGGATTGACCTACTGTGTCGGGCAGGATTTGGGGGGCTTTTCCTGACAGATGTGATCAAACTCACAACCCACATTCCAGGTATGTACCTGTGTGCTGGGCTCTGCGCCAGGTGCCTGCCATGCTGGATCTGCTTGGCGCTTGCAGCCCTGGGCATGGGAGGGCTTCTGCTATGCCCAAAGGAAACTCAAGACACAGTCTACCCAAGGCTGCACCTCTGGGCTAGCATATGACTTCCAGGGCCCTGACCCAGAACTTGGGTTTTTTCGAATCTGTTGTCCTCCCAGGTCTGGGAGGATTTGTCACCCCCAAGTTGTGGTGGTGGGGATACTGTGTGGCGAATGTGTGATTGTATGAGGCACTGTGCTAGATGCCAGAGAACGCAGCGGTATCAGGAGGGTCCTGAGTCTCCTCTCTCCTGCCAGTGCCTGCAGAGGGCCAGGGCAGAGGCATGTGAGAACACAGGGCCAGTGTGGCAGCTCTTAGCACCATCTGCTGGGACAGGACAGCATTTACTGGCCCCTATCTGGAGGTCCCCCTGGACTCCATCAGTTCCCACAGTACCCGGGCAGGAGGCACTGTGGGGCCCCGTGCCTGTGGGAACCTCATCAGGAGTGATTTAAGAGTCACCTTCAGACTGAGCCATCAGTGGCGCCTCTCTGGTGACACGCTCTGGGCCTCGGTGTCTCGTCATACAATAACTGTGCCGATGCTGGTGGTGGTGTGCGTATAATAACTGTGCCGTGTCGTAACATGTAATGATTGTCACCGTAGTCGGGCTCTAGGCACTGGGGCTGAACACTTCAAGTTACCAACATCCCCTGCTGCTACAGTCTGCAGTCGTTACAAGAGCATCCGTTTTCCAGGGAGAAACTGCTCCCAAGCCCAGATCTAAGCCACACACTGTGGTCAAGTGCCTCCAGCTGCCTCAGTTCCCTCCCCAACCAGGTGGCTTCCCTAGGGATTGTTAGAGGCTCTATGAGGTCACCCAGAGGCAGCAGTCACAGTGGGTAGCCAAGTGTTGACCGGTTCAACATCACCAAAACAGTAGGAGCAAGATTTGAATCTAGGGCCTGGCTCCAGCCAGAGCCTGTGTCTTTACCCACAGTGCAGACTCCTCAAAGGTTCTCTGTAGCTTTCTCACTGTCTCCTCCTTTTCCTGCGTACTTGCCGCCCACACTGCCATTCCCTCTGCCCCATCAGCCCGCAAGGATGCCTGAGGGGCCCATCTGCTCCACCCTCCACCAGTGGTTCTCAGCCTTCCTAATGCTGTCACCCTTTAATACAGTTCTTCATGTGATGGTGACCCCCCTCCACCCATACCATTGTTTCGTTGCTACTTCATAAACTATAATTTTTGCGACTGTTATGAATCGTAATGTAAATATCTGATGTGCAGGATATCTGATATGCAATGTTTGACACAAACACCCCAAGGGGTCAGGGCCAACAGGTTGAGAACTACTGCTGTATGTAGAAGGACTAGCAGGGGTGCTCCAGACTGTGCACCTCGTATGTGCACACACTGCCACTCAGACTTTGCAGCTGCAGCCATAAGCACAAGCTCCAAGTACCCCATTGTCTTCCTTAGTGAGGCCTTGCCTAGAGTCCCCAGTTTCAGGAAAGCAAGAGTCTCCCCTCCCAGGAAGGAGGTCCTGTGGGGCTGGTCTTGTGGACACGTGGCCTGCAGAGTCACATGAGGCTCCACACCCGGTTTGGTGTCTGTTGTGAAATCTGGTAAGTGGTTTTCACAGGGCACAGGGACCTGCCAGCTGTGTGGCAGGAAGATTAGGATGTTTGGAGCCAGAGCACAGTTTGACAGTTAGCCGGCCTCCATTTTCTCATCTATAAGAGAGGAACCATAACTTGACTCCTGCTAAATCCCTGCTCTGGCAGCAAAGGGCATGGCCTGGGGGAGGAGTAGACAGACAGACAGGAGGGAGGGAGGGTCGCCAGTGTCATCTTCAGTCTGGTGGGCAGGTTTCAGAACTGTAGGTGGACTTTTCTGTTCCTCCAGCCAGTTCCCAAATAACCACACAGAGATTTATTATTAATTATACATGCTCAGCCAATAGCTCAGGCTTATTACTAGCTAACTCTTACATTTAAATTAACCCATATTTTTTAATCTTTGCTCTGCCACCTGGCTCAATTCCTTTTCTCAATACAGCAAGTTCATCTGCTTCCTCTGCATCTCCTCACGACTCCCGAGACGACTCCTCTTCTTCTTCGTGCTCTCTTTTTGTCTGCCAGTACCACCTAACCTCTACCTGTCCAGCAGTAGGCCAGTCAGCTTCCTTATTAACCCAGTCACAGTGACATATATTCACACAGCGTAAAGGAATATTCCACACACAACTGCCCCCTGGCCAAAGACTGGGCTTCCCAGTGGTTCCTTTTCTCCTCCTGAGTGACTGCAGTGCCCTTGAGGCCTCAGCTCTCCTCACTTTAGGACGGAGATGGAGAGCATGCCCAGCAGAACTACAGACATGAGAGAGGAGCCAGAGGTTCCCCTTGGGTCACTGTGGATTTCACAAAGCCATGGCCTGAGGCTTGGGAAGACCAGTGTCATGGGTCCGAGGTGGGAGAGAAGGCCTGGGTGACAGGCAGGGAGAATGTGCAGCTACAGCCTCTAACGGGCCTCCACACTGCCCAGAAGTTTCCATCCTCTTCTCCGAGGTGTAGAAAGAAAGCTGTCCGTTTCCTGCCCACGTCCGCTTCCTCCACTTCTGCTCTCTGTCCCTTGCACACAGGTCGTTTACTTTGCCTCCCTAGCCGTGGGGCACAGGTGGCCATCCGTGTGAGGACAGACTTAACTTCTTAAGCTGAGAGGTGTTCCCTGGAGCTGTCCCCAGGCCTGCACGCTGTCTGCTTCCCTCCTGAAAGGACAAGGTGTCTTCAAAGACAGCACGCTGACGGTACAGACTAGATAGCTAATGGGACATCTTATAGACATGGAGCCCAAGCCTGGAGAGCCTGAGGCCCCCCCTAGTCACCAGCCAGTCACTGTAGAGCCCAGGTACCTGGCCCTTCTATGGGAAGGCCTCCATTGTTGACCCCTCATCAGCTCCAGACATGTCCCTCTGCCTCAGTTTCCTCTGTAAAGTGTCCCTGTTGCTGCCCGCCCTCTAGGAACAGAGCCTTGGACTGTGAAAGCGCCCCTACAGAGGCAGGGCCTGGGTCCCTTGAGCTCCTCAGACCTGGCTGTTGCTCTGCGCCTCGTCACTGGGCTGGCCACAGCCCAAGGTACCACTGACAGACCAGAGGCCGTATATGGCCCAGATTGCTTTCCATGGAGCCACGGGCATTAGAGTGGTGAGCTGTGTATGGTAGTGAGGTTCCTCCAGTCCTGGTTCTGAGGACAGGAAAACCCATCAGCAGGGGTCCCACACAGCTCCACCAACCACCACTCTCTTTACACAGCACTTACCAGGAAGTCTACTGCCCAGCCCCACCAATAGCATCTGCCGGATTTGAGACCCTATAGTCCCCTCCAACTTCCTTCCTTCCTTCCCTCCCCCCCCCAGCCCCCCCACACACACACCCCCCCCCACACACACACACACACACACACGCAGGCCTCTGACTATCACATGGATGTTTCCTGTGTCCTAGACTGGTCAGACCTGTTGTCACAGAGTCTTCAAGGCAAAAGACCAAGGGTACAGCCTGGGGCAGCCCCTGGGCACCTAGCCCAGCGCCACCATCCCTACCCGTGTGGCCTGGGCTTGTTACCGTCCCTCTTTGTGTCTTAGTCTCATCTGGAAATTGGAAACCCAGAGTGCCCCAAGCTGGGCACGAATTGGGCACACCAGTGCCTCTGCAGTTATGGCTGTGTAGGTCGAGCCCTTCAGCTTGCCCTTGGCTGACTCTCTTCCGCATGGTCTGTTCGTTTCTCCCACCATCTTCCAGCCTGCCCGCCAGCTCCCCTTTGACCTCTTCCCATGCGGTTACCTGTTTATTGAACAAAACCCTCCAGACTGTAAGGTGCCCCTGGAGTCACACAGTGTGCATGGGAGCCTGGTGCCCAGTGGGCACTCAGAAGACACTCAGCGTATGTAGACCTACTGTGCAGAACCTTACTCTAGAATGCTGATGAAATTGAGGCTTGGGAGGCACAGAGAGGGTTAGCCGTTTGCCTAGGTCACACAGCTCCATGGTGGTGCGGTCAGCTCCCACTCTCGAGCCCACCATCCTCCTGGAACCGTCCCTGAAGGGCAGGGATGTCCGCCAGATTGGCCAGGCTCTGGCTCCAGATAGAACGCAGCTTTTTTTCCCCCTGCTATTTCCTCCTCAGAGGTGTGAGCCACCTGCTAGGGTGTGAATGGGCAATTCACAACAGGTGTCCGGAACCCTTAATTACTCGCCTGGGTCTCGTGTGCCCTGCACACCTGTTGTGCTGACTCTGGACAGCTCAGTCTGTCCCTGTCGGCTCGTTTCTTCTCACAGTCACTGTAACAGTGGAGGGAAGGCTGAGGGCAGCCGGTGGCCTCCCTCCCCTGCCCGGGACTGGGAGCTCTGCTGCACTCGTTCCTGGTTCCCGGCAGTATTTTCTAGAAGCTTCAAGTTCTTTGAGCTGCTCTGCACAGAGTGGGTAGGATGAGAGGAGGGGACTTCAGGTTTCCCTGGCTCTGGAAAGATGCCACACCCTGGACCAGCGGTGTCCCCGCCTCACTGCTGGACCCACCTGTGCCCCCGCCTCACTGCTGGACCCACCTGTGCCCATCCGCACCTCATAGTGTCTGTCTGGTCCTGGTAACATGGGCCCCACGCCAGCTCCCTCTCGGTCTTAGATGACGTCTGCAGAGATCGAATATCAGAATAGGATTGCAGGTTCTGGGTGGACAGCAGAGGTTTCTGAAGACAGGCATTTGGTCCAGTGACTTGCTGGAGGTTGACAGAAGTGACCAGATACAGAGGTGTATGGATCACAAACTTAAGTGCCTACACATCCACACCCTGTGACCTGTGACCCATGACCCCCACATAGTTCCTGGTGCTGCCACCACCCAGCGAGAGTGGCCCCTCCACTGACTTCCGTCCTGTGCCAACATGTTGTGTGAGCTACCCCTTCCCACCCTTCGGCTTCCACGTTTGTCTGTGGGAGTGTGTCCATGCTGCCGTAAGGTGCGTCCGTGCTGGGTCGGTGAGCCATTGCTGGCTGGTGAGTGCTGTGTCCTAGTCTGTCAGGGGCAGTGCTGCGGTGCGTCTCACTGCAGGACGGCGCCGTGTGCATGGGACAGTGCTGCGGTGCGTCTCACTGCAGGATGGCGCCATGTGCGTGGGACAGTGCTGCGGTGCGTCTCACTGCAGGACGGCACCGTGTGCGTGGGACAGTGCTGCGGTGCGTCTCACTGGAGCAGTGGGGCCTTTTGCAGGTCCTGGCTGATATGCATACTGCTCGTGGGACCCATGCCTGCTGGCTCTTTAAGTGCCACCACTGAGCAGGCTCCCAAGTAGCTCTGTCCCAGGTGCACTCAACACCAGTGTACGAGTACTCACACCCCCCACACGTACCCCACATCTGGCCAGCGTACCCATGACTTGCCCACATTTTTGAGACTATGCCTCAGTTCCCTGTGATTTTCTATTGTAGTTGTCTGACCTTTTTATCTATATGCATCCACGTGTGTCTTTGTGGGAGGGCATTTGCCCATAGGGGCCAGAAAAGGCCATTGGACCTCCTGGAGCTGGAGTTGCAGATGATTGTGAGCTGCCATGTGGGTTCTGGGAGCTGAACCCCATCCTCTGGAAGAGCAGCAAGCTCTCTTAGCCACTGAGCGCCACCGACACCCCCACCCCCAACGCCCGCCCCCCACCTCTGCCCCGGTTGCCTGATTGTAAACTAACTTCTCTTATTAACTTTCTGATTGGCTCTGTCATTCTGTGTATTCTGGAACCGCATCCCAGGTTACATGATCACGGTGTCTTTGTGGTCCCGTGGCAGTTCAGTGCCCACTCACGCATAGCTATCACTCAGTCGCCTCCTTCCCTGGAGTCTCTGCCTCCTCCCCGTGTTCTCCTATGGAGCTTCCTGCATTGAGCACAGTCCCTCTGGAATCCATTGAACCTGGCTGAAGTAGAGGCATCACTATTGAGTTAGCCCACCTGGCTGATAGTGATGCCCTGCCAGCCTGGCCCATCCATGCAGATCTTACACGCTTCCAGAACATTCTGGAATGTTTGTTCCCACCCACTGGGCCTTGTGGCTCTCTGCACTTCCATCAGGTCTCTGGATCTTATTGTCTAAGGCTGTTTAAGGCCCTTTGGGGAGAATGTAGCCTCTCACACACAAGTGGCCATGAAGGCCTTTTGTGTCCCCTGTACCTCAGGTTCCTGTGGCTCGATTCAGCTAGCAGCTCTGGATGTGAGGTGCTGGCCACTTTGGGGTATTCACATGGTTTTGGTGAGGGCCAGGACATAAGGGATCTAGGACAATAATGGGCACCATGTGGCCGGCAGGGTGGTCTGATACACCTGGGGTGGAGCCAATGAGGTTGGCAGGGCCCCTCAGTCCCACCACATACTCCCTGGCTTCCATATGCATCGAAGAGAATCTCAGCCAGGGCCGTGATCCAGAGTTGAACTTTTTGGTTCTTCTATCCAGTATTGGCATAGGTTTGGGCTCCTGGTGAGCATTCCTGGTGGATCCGTGGGCATTAGCTGTGACATTAACATTTGTTATGTCCCTCATCCTTACTGCCACGGGACAAGGTGCAATGGACAGTGCTTCTTGACCACAGCCCCTGCCAGGCCTGAACCAGTCTGTGCCCAGGGTCCCCTTGATTCCTCTCCCTCCCTGGGAAACTGAGGCTTGCAATCTGATGGCCCCACAGCAGAGCAGGGTGCAGGGCCACACTGTCCCCCACATCTTTGTGTGATATGCAAATCTGTGAATGACCTCAAATTTCAACTAGAAAATCACTACCTCAAACCGTGACAGATGGCAGTAGTGAGCTGCCTGTCACAGGAGTAAGCAAGTGGCATCTGTGGCAGCTCTCTGTTGGGAAGACTTGAGAAGCTACTGAGTCATGCAGCAGCTGTCTGTGACCCAAGAAGGTCCAGGCCCAGGTCAGTCACAGCCAGTCCGGTCTTTGCTCAGGAGTAAATCTGCCTCCATGGTCAACAGCCAGTGGAGAAGAAGCAGGGAGAGAGAGGTCACCCTGGCTTCCACATGCTGCATAAACTTTAGTACTTAAATCTATGCTAATGGATATGAACCTGGCACCCTGGAGAGTTGGAAGTACCAACCCTCATTGTCTGTGGTGTGAAGGAACAAACATCATGGGGGTCCAGGAGCGTCTCTAGACCCTCCCTGGAGGTCAGATGGGGTCTATGGTGTGCGTGCATATAGCCATAGTTCTAAGCCTGCCTCTCCTGGTGAGCCCCACCCCCTCAGCACCTCAGAACTCAGGACAGTACCAAATACGGGTTCCTCTGCTGCTCCACCATGCCCAGCCCCTTGCTAAGGGGAGTGTTTGGGGGTTATCTGGCATCCACTCAGGTATCAGAAGTTGGCTGTGAGCTTGGGAGGGAGCCAGTATGACTTTTCCGAGTCACACCACCAAGAAGGCTGAACTCGGGCCACTGCTTGACCTATCTTGACCCTTGTTGGTTGAACAACTTCATGCAGTTGTTTCAGCCATGGCAGAGAGCTTATGCCTTCCAAGGCAGCAAAACCCATTGGTCGTGGCTGCCTAGGATCCTGTAATAGGGTTGTGGAGACTGCCTGGCTTTGCAGAAAGTGGCATTGCAATCGATTAGTGATGTCTGCCATGGCTGCAGGAGCAGCAGCATTGGCATGTGAGCAACTACAAGGGTGTTTCCACCTGCCACGCTGCCAGAGCTCAGTCCCCTGCTTGTGGGGAAGCCAGCACAGGCTTGTGTCCTCTTTCCTCTCCTCCCTGCTGGAGACGGCCTTTCACTGCATCCAGGGAAGACACAGAGCTCATTCTGAGGTGGGGCATCCTGGGCGATGGTTCCTCCCTCCACAGGGGTCAGTTTGCTCACTGGCTTGCCTCTGCACACAGTGGCTGTTCCAGCCGCCGCACTATCTGGTCTTGCTGGTAGATAACTGTTGGAGCCGGCTCAGGGCTCTGCCTGTCTGTCTCCTGACATCCTGGGTGTGGAAGGCAGTGGGAGCCAAATGGCTTGGGAGATGTCCCCAGAGCGTCTTCAGGCCCCTCCCACCTTACAGAGCTTTCAAGTGAGCACTACTCTGTGGGCCTCCGTAGGGAGCCGGCCCTCACCAGGTTCATCACATGGTAGTCAGCTCTTGGAAGCGCGAGGACTGTCCTGGTTGGCCTCTTGGTTGTACAGGGTCTCTCGAGGCAGCAGACTTTGATCAAGAATAATTATAGCCGGGCAGGTGGTACACACCTTTAATCCCAGCACTCGGGAGGCAGAGCCAGGTGGATCTCTGTGAGTTCGAGGCCAGCCTAGTCTACAGATTGAGGTTTCAAAACTATACAGTGAAACCCTGTCTCAAAAACAGCAACAACAACAAAGAATAATTATAGACACTGGCCCTTCACCTTAGTCCAAATGTTTGGTACAACATACTTGTTGGGTCCACTTAAGCCTGCAAATCTCTTGCTGTCAACCTGACTGGTGGTTGTGCTACTTCTAATTTTGGTGCAGTTTCCCAATTAACATTAGTCAGTTGCCAATGGCACCTCCGGCACTTGTGCCTAGCAGTGGGATATGGCCAGGAGGTCACCACAAAAGTCACAGGACAGGTGGCTCAGAGAGGGAGCAGGAGCCGTTAAAGCTGGCAGTGTGGGACCATGAGCACAGTGCTGTGGGAGTGGCCACCTCAAGAACTGTGCAGTGTTCCAGTGTTCGACCTGCACAACCACTTAGGGCAGCCCTGGAGTGCACCAGAGCAGAGTGTCTGAATCTTGGCTCTGCCGCCTGCCTGTCTCCTTCAGAGAAGTCATGTCAGTCTCTGCCTCTCACAGTCCACGCCTATGGGAACACAGCAGTCCTCGCCAGCACTACTCAGTAAGACAGTTCAAGTTCCATAGTTGCTGGTACTAAAGCCAAGGTTCTCAAACTGTGTACCCAGGAACCTTGAGTGCCATTGTGAGACTGGGTCAGCTATGATCGGGGGGGGGCTGCTGCAGACTAGGGGGCATCTGAGGGATCCCATGAGAACTCACGGAGGTTCTGAGGGCATTGTGGGGTGCTGTGGAGCAAAGGAGTCTGGGAGCCATGACTGAGTACACAGCCATGTCTGATGCTGCGCTGCAGCCAGAGGGCGTGCAGGTTCCCAACGTCCTCCAGAAATCTCTTCTTTCGTGTCTTCTGCCCCCCACCCTATCCCCCACTGCTCAAACAGAACCCTTGTTTTCCAAACTAGGCTTTCAGGGCTTGTTATATTTCTCCCAGGAAGACTGAGTCCACTGCTTATCTGTTCTCATCAAGGACCAGCCCCAGATGCAGGTGGAGTGTGGCTCCTCCAGGGAGCTGGCCTTGGACCCAACACTTAATATCTCTCTGGGGCAGACACGGAGCAGGACATTCCTGAAGAGTGCTCAGGTGCCAGGGTGGGTGGGGTGGCACTGTGTACACGGGTTCCTCTCTCCACTGCCTCCCTGGCTTCCCCTGTGCCCATCTCCATGCAAAGGGGCTGGGGCCAGCAGAGAGACCTCAGCCATGCTGGGCAGGGAGAGTCCTCCCCAGTGGTGAAGGGGAAGAAAGCGTGTGTGGAAGTGGCCACTGAGCAAACACGCAGGGCACACAAGGTGCTCACTCGTGTGCACAGAGTAAAGATGAGGAGAAGCATGGCCAGCAGCAGTCAATACCGGTCCACTCTCAGGTGGCCTGGACTCCCTCCCTGGGTGGCTGCTAGGATGCCTAGTCAGAGGGGAAAGCACTTCCGCACAGTTGATGGCTCGGACCTTGAGAGCGTTGGGTGGAGGGCTGTGGTCAGACCCACGGCCTGTTTTCTCTCCAGCGGCTCTACCTTCTCTTAGCCTCAACTTTGAACTCCTGGACCAGCCCCTTGTTCGAATTTCCTTGCTGTAAATGTAGCCAGGACGGTACCGCCGGCTGCGGTTTCTGCATGGCCCTTCACGCACTGTCGAAATTTAAATGCCTTCATGATCTTCACCTGCCAACGAGTCGAAGCTTTGCTCTTAAAGGCTTTCTCCCCCATTCTAAAGTGAATCTCATCCCGAAGAGCGTGGGGAAGTGAGCAAAAGCCACAGAGCAGCCATAGGCGGCTGTCTGCAGTGCATCATGGCACCTCCCCATTCTCTTCCCACTTGCCTCTGCGGTGGGGTCGGCATTAATATCCTCGCTTCACAGATGAGGAGACAGTAAGGCAGAGAGGTTAAGTGACTCGCCTGAGGTCTCATAGCCGTCAAGTGCCAGAATGGGAGGCCCTGGGGCCCAGGTTCCAGTCTGCACTCGTCCCCTGGCTCCATGGGCGAGTTTGATGGACGTAACCCCCAAACCGGCATCTCCCCTGCTCGTGTGTGCTGAGAGCCTCTTGTCCTTCCTAGTGTGCGTTTAAAAGCCTCCTACAGTGGCTCGGCTCACATGGCAAGCCCCACAGACTGAGCCTGCCTTCACTGGCGTCTACTGTTTAAAGGAGATGGGTGACACCCGCAGCTGACGGAGAACACACGTTGTCACACGCGTGGGGAAGAAGCAAAATGTTTTCCCAGCGCAGGCTAGGAATAAAAGCTTGTTGAGGGAGGAGAAAGCGAGCTGAGGGGAGAGATTTTAGTGCAGGCCTCATGCCTGCCCCTCCCTGGAACCACGGCACAGTAGTGCTTGAAATAAGGTCCTCTGTAGCAGCCTTTTTCCCCATCCCAGCCTCACCGTTGCCCAAGTTCCTCTTAACATAGCCAGACAGCCACATCAGTGCAGAGCAGTTTATTAAGTAGGAAAGAAGCATCGTCGGTGCATCCTGCCTATGACAAGCAGAGGGACCCCAGCAGTAGCCAGCCCTGGCCATGGGGAAAAAGTGCCGATTCAGCCCCCAAGGGCCTGCTGCCTGCAGCCGTGAGCTCCGCCCACCCCAGGGACCCATGGAGAAGGACTGACTGCACACTTGATCCTCCCAGGGGCTTGTCTGTGCCTTTCCTACCAAGGTGTGAGAGGCTGCCAACGGTTGAGGGAGAAGCAAGCCAGGCTGTGGGTGACAGGGGAGACAGGCGGGTGATACTCATCCTGGGAAGCAGCTATGGGATCCTCTTTCTTCCTGGGGTTCCAGACACGGCCCTCTACATAGTGGGCAGAAAGTACCTCATGGGTTGCCTGCACTGAAAGATTCCAGCCACATGTCAAGTATATCTGGGGGTGGGGGACAGGGGCAGGGAGTACCCCATGGTAGGGGCATCTTGGACCAGTTCTCAAGACCCTTTCGGAGGTCAAAGCACCTTTCTCGGACAGTCATCCAGGGCTAGCTATTTGGCTTCTGGGTTTTTGTTTTTTTTTTTTGATTTTGGTTTTTGTGTTTTTTTTTTTTTTGTTTTTTTTTAAAGCCAGCTTCCCTTTAGAGGCCAGAGCTGCCCTGTAGTGTTCCCTGGCCACAGCAAGGACCCGTGGGCTGCAGGACCGTCGACGCAGTCACACGCAAGGAATCACTCATTTGTATCTCATTTTCGAGTTATTATCGAGCCGCTGGTTGAGAGAGTATTTTGACAGCAGCTGTCAGCAAGGTGCAAGCGGCTGCCATCGCCTGCGATTGGCTGAAGACACCTATGGCAGTGCGCTGAATAATGCCCCAGCTCCCACCCACCCCCCAACCAGGAGAGGCAGGGAGGAGGAAGAGCAAACATCATCGCAGAAGAGGAAAGAAAACGCGAGCTTCATTAACATGTTTCTGACTCCCACTAGAAACAGCGGCCAAAAAGGCCCCAATTGTATCTCACGTTTTATTTAATTTATTGTATTTGAGGTTTGGGGCAATGAGGGAGGTAGATGAGAGAGGCCGCTTCCAAACAACCATTTAGGCTTGTCAGAGCTCATTGACTGGATTAGCGAGGTTTCCACTCCTGGCTTCCAGCTGCCAGGGCTGTAAGCCGGTCAAACCGGGGTAGACCAGAAGCCCTGCATCTGGGAGCTGGGGAGCCTGGGAAGGAGGAGGTGATCATGGAGAGGGAGCCCCACCAGTCCACCAGACAGCCTGCTCATCTTCCCTCTCTGCTTAATTGAAGCTCGGCAGAACGTGTGTGCTTTGCCATCTCTCACAGGCCTTTCTCCCTCCATGGTAGGAATCGCATCCTGCGTGTTTCTTTCCAAGCTTTGTACACCCAGTCGGGGGAATAAATAACGCTTCTCATTCGCTGCCTTTTACCCGAGCAGTTGAAAATTCCCTGTTTGTTTGGTCTTTGGGTTTGTTTTGTTTATAGGCTTGGAAAAAAAAAGTCAGCAGCACCAGAAGGCAGATGTGGTGATGAGGAGGCAGGCACACTCCGCCTTGCATTGAGGACCCGTGGGGGCCGTGCTCCAGGCAGAGCGCTGTGAAAGAATGTAATCTCAGTGAGCCAGACGATAGGACCATGCGTCGTCCTTTTTCCTTCCTCCAAGTCCCCAGCTCCTCTCAGACGTCCCCATGGGGGCCAAGCCTCCCTCCTTCTCTCCTGGTTTCACCTCCTGCAATTGGGCCTGGTGCTGACTCCTCCTTGACTGTCGGTACCTCAGAGTTGAGAGCTATGGTCTCAGAATGTGACATTTAGCAGTGTCCAGAGCCATTGGTGTTGTCATGCCTGGGAAGGTACTACTTGTACTAGTGAGCAGAAGCCAGAGTACTGTGTGCATCCTCCAGGGTGTTGGGCACATGAGGTTGGAGGCTGGTGGTGGGATTTGCTGGGGAACAGCAGTGGATTATTAGCGGTGGGGCTGGCACGGAGGGACAACTTGTCCTGTGCCCAAGGAGTATTCTGCATGAGTGGGTGTCCACCCAAGACTTGCCAGTAGTGTTGGTAGTCATTGTGAAAGCCCAGAGGTGCCCACACACAGGCCGTCGGGCAGCAACACCACCCATTGAAACCTCTGTCTTTTAGTTCTTTTCTCTCTATTGCTAGTCTTGAGTTCGCCTCAGCTTTACAGATGGGAGAGAAGACAAGAGCACAATGTGATATCCCAAGGCTGCAGCTAAAAACAGGCCTCATAAGTCCTCACTGGGAGAAAGAGAAGGGGGGGGACAAGTGGGGGGGGAGCGATGGAAAGGAGCTTGGCAAAGATGTAATACGGAGAAGGAAGCCATTGTGCCAGGGAGGAACCTAAGTCCGTGGGGACAGCGATAAGCCTGTTTGCCTATTTGAGGCCCTGAACCTTAGACTCAGCCAGCAACCATGGAGATGTGACCTAAAACCAGGTTATAACCACGAGATCTTGTCTCAGACAAACAAATAAATAAAACCGAGATGCCAGTCCTAACAGCGCAGGCCCATGATCCCAGCTACTTGAAAGGCTGAGGCAGGAGGATCCCAAGTTCGAGGCCTGCCTGCAGAGCCTAGGTAGACCCTGCCTCAGAATGTAAAAGCTGTAGTATAGTTCCTTCCTTGCTCCGTCTCCAACCCTGTCCACTTCTATATCTCATACACATAGAGTCACATCATACCCCACAGCATAAACACCAGGCTGCTGACTTCCGGTCCCTCCACTCAGTTGTGCCCAGGCACAGCCAAGGGTAACAGGGTTCATCCAGAGCAGAGACCGTCTGGCCTTTTCTGTGATGGACGGACAGACGGTGACAGGAGTCACAGCTCCTCAAAAGCACTGGGGACTGGGAGGGGAGGGGGCGTGGCTGTCGCGGTGAGTTTTCGCTGTGGTGAAGGGATGGGAAGTCGTACCTTTTTCCTATGGCACACGGTGTTCTTGTGAGATTTTTTTTTCTTTTTCAAGTTCCCCAGTGTATAAACTGCTCTCTCTGGGGCTGTGCGGGGACAGGCAACAGGCCTGTTGTGACTGTCTCTGGCCACCCTTAGTCTAGGTACAGTGGGCACACAGGCAACTTCTCTAACCCTGGGTTTTCCTATGGGAATTCAGCCCTTCTCTGCCCATACACCGAACCCCCGCTGTGACCTACTGGCCACCCAGTGCCAGGATCACTGTGCTTGTGACTGTCCTCCCTCCTTTGGGCAGTCCGTGATCTCTGCAGTGCTGGGCCATCACCTCGAGGAGCCTTCCTTGGCCTGCCCTGTGTGGCCCAGCCACCCTTGCCCCCTGCTGGCAAGTGTCCTGTGGTCCTCACCTCGGCACTCGCCCTGAAGGCGTCCACTCCCTCCCGTAGATGGGCCTCCATGCCCTCAGTTCTACACCAGTTAACACATTATAGGGGTACATCTTGGGCACCCAAAAATACTTGCTTGAGGATAAACAAACAGCAGAGATGTACTGAGATCCCGCTGCCCCATCTTTTTGTAATTCCCATTTGAGTCTACCGGTGTGATGTACCTTACAGAGCCCATTGGTGTCTGCTTAGTACAGGAGAAAGACCCTCTCACAGACACAAATTATTACTTTTTTTTTTTTTTTAATCTTTAAGGAGACTTGATCGTAGGTGCCTGGGTCTGTCACTGGGTCAAATGATAAAGCTGAGGGTGGATTTGAGCACCTGGCCGGGGTGTGGAGGGTGTGGGGGTGGCATGCTTTTTTTCTGTTGTTCAGAAATAGAAAAGTTACAAGAACAACCATAAAAATTCATGTTAGGTCTATTCTCTGTACATACGTGTGCTAGTTTTTCTGACCCACTAAGGCCGAAGCTCTAATATATGGGGTTGAACTTCATCGCTGCTTCTCCCCGCTAAGTTATTTAAGAGATCTTTCTCGTAAAAACAAAATGTTGTTAATGACCATAGTTTGTACAGTTATCAAAATCAGGCCATTCCAACACCACGCCCTATAACCTGAATGTAATGAGGGAATTATATCCTGATCCAGTGGAACGCATGTCCCCTGTCATCCTCAGCCTGGGATTCGCTTTAGATCAGGAGGACAGCCTCCTCTTCCCTTGGTTCTCACAGCTCAGGCAGTTGTGACATTAGACAGGGAAGATCCGGGTTCAAATCCTGCACCAGCCTTTGGCAGCCTGGGCCAGTACAGAGTACCTATTTTGTAAAGATACAGGGTGTGTGTGTGTGTGTGTGTGTGTGTGTGTGTGTGTGTGTGTTTCAAAGGCCTGGAAACCGGGTCAGACTATTTGGATACCAGCTCTGTCTCTGACCACAGTTTTGACCTTGGGTGGGTGGGTGTGTGCTCTGAACCTCAGCTTCCTCGATCTGGAATGTGGCAGGCTCTGTGGATAGAGACTGGTGATGGAAGACAGTTCTCATCCCTGCATCCGATGCTGGGGCCTTCCTCTCCCTCCTTGACAGCTCGGCTGGCTGGGTCTGGCCCTCCCCATCCCCAGGCCCCCACCGCATCCTGTCCACATCCTGCTACCATGAGCTCACTTGGGTGGCCTGGGGGTTTCTAGGCAATCTCTGGGTCCAGCATTCTCCAGGGACTATGGGCTGTCTTTCCCACTGTAGCAGTTAACTTTCTTTGGAGCTGAGACCACATACCTGAGAAAGGGTCATTTGTAAAGGAAGGACCCATTTGCCCATGAGAAGTTGCAGTCGATTACAATGGGCTGTGTGCTCACGGCTAGAGCATCTAGAAGCAAAGAAAGGGGAATTCTAGGGCCCAGCTCGCTTTTTCCTCTTCCCCTTTCTATTCAGTCCAGGACCCCAGCTGTCGGGGACAGTGCTGCCCACTTCCAGGGTGTGTCTCCCAGGAGATTCCAAATCCTGTCCATTTAACAAGGAAGATGACCATCGCAGGGGAGAACAGGGGACAGCCAGAGGCTCCTGCAAACTGTCCCTTTAGGAAAAGACATTCCAGGCTCTGGATGGGAAGGAACAGACCCAGGGCGAGGAAGATGTAGTCTCCACAGT
>CABHPH010159420.1:0-20946 GCA_902168325.1 Peromyscus nudipes | reverse complement strand
AGCTCTGAGGCTAAATTACCACAGTGCGTATCATGGCAACTGTCCCCATCTCAGCTTCTGCCACGTGTCTCTGCAGCCACAGCTGCAAGAAACTTGGTGAAGAGAAGTCATTATCTGTGGGGCAGGCGGGGTGGGAGGGCAGGACAAGAGCTCCCAGCCCCCTCCTGCCCCCACAAACCCATTAGATCAGCACCCTGTCGGGACAAGCCGTGTGTGTGTGTGTGTGTGTGTGTGTGTGTGTGTGTGTGTGTGTGTGTGTAATAAGTTGGGCAGGAGGTGGGGCCTTTACAGTATATGGGGTGCTCATATATATAGACCACCAAATGCTCACTGGTGCCTACAGACTGAATAATGTTAGTGATGTTCGTGGCTGTCATGTTTTTATGAGCAAGGTAGAAGGAGGGGCCCAATCTTTCCTGATTTTTATCTTTATTTGTTTTTTGAGTGACTGAGCATGTGGCAGGGCTATGGGGGACCTCAGTGCTGGTCAGGACAGTGAGATCCTACAGTCAGAGCTGGCATGCGGTAGGGCTGTGGGGACCTCAGTGGGACAGCGAGACCCGTGGTCACAGAGCTGGCATGTGGTGGGGTTGTGGGGACCTCAGCAGGACAGTGAGACCCTACAGTCAGAGCTGGAGTATGGTGGGACTGTGGCGACCTCAGTGGGACAGTGAGACCCTGTGGTCACAGAGTTGGCATGCGGTAGGGCTGTGGGGACCTCAGTGGGACAGCGAGACCCGTGGTCACAGAGCTGGCATGTGGGGTTGTGGGGACCTCAGGGGGACAGTGAGACCCTACAGTCAGAGCTGGAGTGTGGTGTGGCTGTGGGGACCTCAGCGGGACAGTGAGACCCTACAGTCAGAGCTGGCATGCAGGTGGGAAGCTAGACAGTAGATCAGGTAGCTTCCCAAAGCAGCCAGGGTCTGCACGCTGCTGCTGAGGGGATGCCTCGAAGTGTGGCTTGGTGGCCAGGTGACGCCTCCCGGAGAGTGAGTGGTGTTGCCCTACACTTGCAAAGACCAGGCTGGTGGAATGCCAGGGGACAGGGCACAAGTGGTTCTGGCCCAGATTCTGTGACCCTAGAGAACCTGGAGCCACCTGAAAGATGTTCCCATGGCACTTACTCTGGTGCCAGAGAATGAGCCGTCCATCTTTCTGACTGTTGAGATCTCTGCTATGAGTGTGTTCTTACTGCTTTTCAAATACAAATAACTCTTGCTGGTTTTGGTGGTGCTGGAGATGGGCCCAGAGCCCCTGAGTACCAGGCAAACACTCTGCCACTAAGCCGCGCCCCCAGCTCCCCCTTCACTGCCGTTGTTTGCTTTTTTTATTGTTGTTTTGTTTTGTTTTGTCTGAAGTTCTCCAGCACCTAGCTCTTTTCTTTCCACATAGCTGCATCACCTGATGGTCCACATGGAGGGTGGTCCTGTACCACCGTGCCTGCCTTCCATCTCTGTGTCTGTGTGTGTTGGGGAATAGGGACACCCTCCCCTTGCTTCCGGTCACCGCAGAGCAAAGCTGGGCCGGGGTCCACCGGAGACGATGCTGGTTTAGCCCTCTCAGCAGTACACCAGCAACATTCTCGTTAAGGCCCCTCAGGTGAATCTGGGAGGCAAGGTTGGGAGGCCTAATGAGGCTTGCTGCAAACCTCCCTAATTACAGGTTGACTGGGTCTTCCCTGGCCTCTCATCAGGCCTCATAAGTACCTGATTAAGGAAAACAAATGACTCCAGGAAGGAGGAGACGGGGAGACACCTGGGCCTCAGGGAGACCGGGCTGCACCGTGCCGTCCGTGAGGACCCAGAGGAAAGTTTTAGTGTTGGGGGTCATGGAATCCCTGTCACATGCACTGAGCATCTGGTTTCCAGGGTAATCGGAATGTCCTCAGAAGGTCAGATTTGGCCTGTGGACCACAGCTTGCTGGCCCTGCTTTTCCCGCCTTCCCGATCATTTAAAATGAGAGCCACTGTCTAGGCACAGGACAGTAGAAACAGAGCTGCTTTCTGCTCCGCCCTGTGCCTCCTGAGGCCCCTGGCCACCTGCCTGGCACCCAGCTTCCGAGACTCTCCTCCCTGGGCTGGTCACAGCCACTGTTCCAGCCAGCCTGTGTGGCCTGATGGCCTCTGTGGTCCAGCCACAGGTGTGGAGGTCCAGTGAGGTCACTGGTAGGCTCCACACAGACACTCAGCCTCAGGTTTCACCCCAACAAGGAAGGGAGCACCACGGGGCTCTGGTCAGGCTCATGCTCATGCTCATACGTCATAGTTCAGACCTGGTCACATGGTTCATCTGACTTCCACCCTCGGGGATGGGAGGACTTGAGGCACAGGAGGAGCAGATTTGCTCCTCAGCGTACCGTGGAACACAGTGTGTGTGTGTGTGTGTGTGTGTGTGTGTGTGTGTGTGTGTGTGTGTGTGAAGACCACCCTCAAGAGTTGATTCTCTTCCACGTGGGTTCCAGCGATTGAACTTGGCTGGTCAGGTTTACACGGCAAGCACTTTTAACCACTGAACCATCTCACCAGCCCCGGCCTCCGCTGAACCATCTCACCAGCCCCGGCCTCCGCTGAACCATCTCACCAGCCCCGGCCTCCGAGCCCTGAGTTGGAAAGGTGAGGCGGGTGGGGGAGGGGTGCCTGGACTGTCACTGAGGTTTAGAGCCCAGTTTCACTGTGTAGGGAGGTGGGACCAGTGCCTCCTCCTTCCTTACGCTGCAGAGTGGGTTTCTGGTCTCTACCCATTACCTCAGTACCTGTCACTGGTTCCAAGAACATAGCCTTTGAGAATTGTGTCGTTTTGTTTTGTTGGAGATGGTCTCATGAAGTATCCCAGGTCTCAGCCTCCCACACGCTAGGATTGTAGGCATGGGCCACCATTCCCAGCCAGGGAGAGCTCTTCATTCACCCATTCCTTCATTTATTCATTCACTTCCACTTAACCACCTGTTCACTGTGAGCCAACACACAGCAGATAGATTATTGCATTTAATAGTTAACGTAGATGGGAGGCCGGGACAGAGTGGGGGTCGGGAAGCTTTTGTGTAGAGGCAGCCCCCTACCCCCACCCTCCACCTGGGCCCCCACCCCAGACCCTCCTGAGCATGGACTGAAAGCTGCTCTTGAAGTGGCCACTCTCCACAGGAGTCGCCATCACATCTGGTCCAGACAGAACTCCTGTTTCACAGGGTACTCCAATCCAGCCAGAGAAACCAAGTCTGGTTTTAATTATCGTCCATCCTGCCCCATGAGGGTGGGGAAAGCATTGATCATGTCCCCCTGGCAACACCCCACGGCCACCCTAAAGCGCCTGTCACCACAGACCTGCCTTCACCACAGGCCTGCCGGCAGAATCTAGTCCCCAGCTGTGCCTTGGGAAAAGCTGTGGCCACGCTTTGCCTTCTTCCAAATGGAGTGGAGGTGTAGGGGGCGAGGCACACACCCACAGCCCAGCCTGTGCCTCTCCACAGCCATGGCCTCGGCTCCCTCCTTACCACCTCTGTGAAGAGTGCTGCCAGCACTAACGCCACAGGGCCCCCCTCCTCTGCTGATCCCCTCCTCACTTCCGCCTCAGGGCCCTGAGTTTTCTTCCCACACTCTAAATCCTACCTGGCCCTAGTTGGATTTTTTTTTTTTTTTTTTTAACATTACCTCCTTTAGCTCCTCAGACCCACCTGCTGGAAGGCAGCCCTCTGTGAGCCTGTCTCTGTCCCAATCCTTGGTTCTCGGCCACTGATGGACCACGCAGTTGCCCCTTCCGCTTCCCCTGCGGAACTGAATGGAGTCCTGTATTGTTTGTTTGGCCCCAAATAAATGGTGCGGCTCGCAGATTCATCTCCCGCTCTCCCCTTCTCTCCAAACTCACTGGCCGTCGTGCACGTGGTTGTTTATTACTGTTTTCTTTCCCAGACTTTTAAAAATAACAGTTGTCCCAGGCTGGGTGAGTTGCCCTCCCCTGTGTGCTGGCAGGCGTGATGGCATGAATCACTGCTGCTCGCCCGCCCGCCAGCCAGCTCCCTCGCCCCTGGGAAGCCTCTGAGGCTTTCCTTCCGGCTTGCTCTCCAGACATTGCCTCTGTCAGTTTCTGCAAAGCATCCCCTCCCTGGCCTCGGCTTAGCTGTCTCAAATGCTGAAGTAGCACACTACAGGCTGTACCCTATTGGTCTGAAAAGGTGGCTACCACCCAGCCGTCAACCTGGCATCCCCAGGACTTCCTAAAGGCTTCCTTACAACCCTGAGCTGGGCTGGGTGGACTTTGGGAGCCTTCCAGTGCTGTGGGGGTGGGGGTTCTGAAGCCCTCCTGTGCCATGGGAGTGGGGGTTCTGAAGCCTTCCAGTGCTGTGGGGGTGGGGGTTCTGGATCATTTCTCCTAGGTCAGTTGTCAGAAGAAGCATCTAGAAGGCCAGAGCTCTTCAGACTGTCCCCCAGATCTGTTTACTCCACTGCCTCTTCCACTTCTTCCTCTGTTTGCCCACTGGCTTCCCAGGCTCCGGTGGCCCCAGCTAGACACTCAGGAGCAGACTGTTGCAACTATGTCTAGAGTTGGGGTGGGGGACGGTTGGTAAAGCAAAGTAGGAAGTCAGAGACTTCACAGCAAGCCCTAGGCAGTGTCACCGTGCTGCCCCAGAGGGTCACTCTGGCCCCGAAGGGAGGGGCTAACTCCCCTGTTAGGACCTGGTCCTGATGGGGGAGCAGGGGGCAGAGAAGCCAGGGAGAGCCAAGCATATGCGAATGTGGCTTACCCAGCTGTCAGCACATGCTTTCTACAGAAGGTGCCCCTGCCTTTGGCACCGTCCAGGCGTCAGCAGGGAGGCACAGCATAGATGGGTAGAAGGGAGACTTCCTAGATTATAGTCAGAACATGGAGGAAGAGAACCGGTCCGGGTGGTCAACAGATGCCAGCCCCTGGCATGTGTTCATGGAGGCCACCCTGGGGTGGTAGACCACCCTGCACTCTGCTCCCTTAGCTGCCTGTCGACCAGGGTGAAAGGTCATATGTTTGCTCAGAAAGTCTCCAGATGAATGGGAAGCTGGCTGGCTCAGGGCTCCAGGGGCCAGCACCCCTGCTGAGAGCAGGCATGCCCAGCCCAGCTTGTCGCTCAAGACTCTAAGGGAGAAGTTTCCTTCAAAGTGCCTGCCACCCTCTGAGAGTCTGAAAATCTCAGCCTTTGGTAGAGACTGTCCTGAACTCCCCCCTCTGCCCTTCCCTGCATGTCCCTGGAACTTCCAGGTTGTACAGCTCAGGGGAACTACCCCCCTCCCCGTCCCACACCCCCCCCCCCCCATGCCATGTTTTGCCAGTATTTTAATAAAGTTTTATCAGCAGTCACCCATGTCTGTATACGTACAGTCCTGGCTGCTTTCCAGGTACAGGGAGAGCTGAGTAGTCACAACGCCAAAGCCAGTTACAGTCTGACCTTTCTAGAGAATGTGTGTGCACCCCACTGTAACGGCGGCTGCCAGCTGTCACTTCCTAAAGCCTTTTGGAATCTGCCACTGTTAACCCTGTGCCCTTGTCAGCCACTCTGGAAAAAGGAAGGAGGGTGGGAAGGGTCTGACTGGGCATCTGTCCTTCCGTCTGGAGTTTCTGGGTTCTACATGAAGGAAGGCTGCCATCCTGTGCCACCGTGGGAGTCGGACCACAGTGACAGCAAGTGACTGTCCCTCCCTCCCTCTTGGCCTGACTCACACTCATTGTCAGTGTTCCTAGAGATTCTGCTTCCCTGCATCACACAGGGGGGCTTCCTGCCACCGTGAGAGTCTATTTCCTAGAGACAATGTCAGGAAGCCATAGAGACCTTTCTGAGTCTTGGGGTACATCACTTTGTACCCCTGCAGAGAAGGCAGCACCAGATAGCCAAAAGCCTCTTCCATGCCCCGGCAAGTGTTGGGTGACGGAGGGGACCTGGCTGTCACTCTCAGTGAGTCACCTTCCACCTGCCCAGGAAGACCTGCCTCTCTCCTTTCCCTTCCCATCCTCCTAGCCTCCATCCCTGGTCAGGATCCAGGTTGCCCGAAGGCTCTTTTCCCTTAACTTGAGACATTAGGATAGGTAGTGACCAGTTCTGGAGAAGAGTGTAGGGCCTGTGAGAAGCAGCTTCGCGGTGTTGTGGTTGGTGGCGTACAACCATCATTATGTTTTGAATGTCAGAGTGGATCCTCAAAGTGACTGTCGGGGCCTGGCAGAGAGATGGGGCAGAAAGTGGGGATGATGGAGGTGCGGACACTCAGGTGGAGTGGCCAGCCAAAGCCCACTGTGGCCTGGTCCAAGCAGTGTGAACAGCAGAACTATGCATGAACAGTCTTAATTGGTATGGCTAGGTGCCAGCAGGTGTAGCGGCTACACCCAAGCTTTGGTGAGCCCGTCAGAGCAGCTGTGGGCCAGTAGCAGGATCGTCTTCCTGCTCAGTGCCCTGGGTTTACCTTGTGGGTCCCAGCCCCTGCTCACCCCATCTTTCCCTCTTCCCACTCCCCACCATGGCTCCCAGGGAAACCTGGAGATCCCGCTCCTCTTGAGCACCCAGGGACAGTTTAGTGCGAGCTGGAGGTTCTGAACTCAGCAGTGGTGTGCCCTGGAGACCAGCGTTCATCCTTGGGGTCATTCTAAAAGAGCAGGATGAGAGGTGGCAGAGCAGGTCATCCTACACAGTCATAAACAATGCCTAGACCTCTGAGGTGTCCTCGAGTTGGGGTACAAAGAAAAAAAAAAAAAAGCCTTGCTGGTTTCAGCCAGTAAGAAAGGCCAGGTCTTTTTTTCCTCGCTGTCTCTTTAAACGTCTGTCCTCCCTTTCTGTCCCTTCCTGTCTTGAGGATAATGACAACGGAGGGTGTTGAACTGGCTCTGGGCGTCCACCTCTGGCCGCTGCATGCTTGTAACGATTTCATTAACCTAAATTATCCACTTTATTTTCTCGTAATGGGATTAGCTGTTCTCCAGGCAGTTGAAGACCAGAGGGGAGAGGGCCGGTGTGCTCCATTACTGCGCCGGGTGGAGGGCAGGGCTGGCTGAGTGTGCACCCTGGACCAGAGGGGGCTCCTCTCCATCCCTCTCCCTAGAAGGGGGACCTGCTCTCCAGATGGGCTCATCCTGCCCAGGGAAAGCAGAGGTGCTGGGCCACCTTCATGGTGACACTTGTTCACAGTGTCTTTTAACATTGGTGAGACCTATGCTAAGATGGAGACCTGCGTGTTAGAGGGTGTGAGGAGTGACTAAGCCCCGCCTGCTGTCTCAGCTCTCTTGGGC
Source organism: Peromyscus nudipes (assembly GCA_902168325.1). Lineage (NCBI taxonomy): Eukaryota > Metazoa > Chordata > Mammalia > Rodentia > Cricetidae > Peromyscus > Peromyscus nudipes. The sequence goes on along the minus strand of CABHPH010159420.1, from coordinate 13,707 downwards.
ACACTTGGTCCCCAGGGAGGCCTCACTTGCTTGGTGCCAGCACAGACGTGGGTGGCGGTAACCACAGCTCTCACTTGCTCAGTTCCTGACACAGCCATGGATTCGACAGCCCTGTGAGGTGTGGTGATGGACTGAGCCTCAGAAATGTGACGGCGGGTGTGACGGCGGGTGCAGGGCTGGCACCTGATTCCAGATCTCCCTCCGAGGCGTAGGTGCTTCTCACATCAGAGCTGGACCCGCTGCCGAGTGACCCACTGTGTAGTCCCTGGAGGTTCAGAGTTGTCACCTGGATATCAGGATCAAGTCTCCCCCGGTCCCATCTGTGCCTGAGCTGATGGGCAGAGGCCCTCTCTCATCTACCACAGCTCTCCAGATCTGCCTGCGGCTCCTATGTCCTGAGAGATGCTAGTGGTGGTTGCCCAGAGGTACCAGGGATTGGAACCTAAGGCCTCACACAGGCTGTGCAGGTGCTCGGATGCTATATGCCCAGCCTTCTTACCACTTCTCATGCATGGTTTCACCAGGAGACGCTTAGCTAGCCTTAAACTCACTCAGTAGCCCAGCCTAGCCTGGAGCTTGGAGTTCTCCTGCTTAGCTTCCTGTGTATCTGGGATTTCGGGGATGCCCTACCATATCCCGTAAGGTTTGTTTTGTTTTGTTTTTCCATTTGGGCAAAGGAAAAAAACAAAACAGGGCTTGGTGGCCACATGAGTTTGAGAAGCACCACATCCGTTCACCCTCCGGACACACTCTTCGTGTCCCTGTGTTAAAGGCACTGGCAGGGCCTGCCGCAGAGACAGTGGCCACACTCTGCCAATACTGACTCAGTCCCTGCAGGAGAGCTTGGAACAGCACTGGCTGAAAAGGGCGCCACCTTGCTTTTAACCTCTCTTTCTCTGATTGGTGCACAGCAGTGAGTCGTGCAGGGCCTCCATGTGAGCCTTCCCTGCCTCCCCACCTGATAGCCCTGTGTGTTTTGGCAGATCTATTAAACAACTTAGAAGGCCCCATGTTCTGCCTCTCGGTGCCTTCAAGGACTTCGTGTGCCAATACCCAGGGTGCACTCTGTGGCCTCTGTGGCTAAAAACATACCTGGTGGTATAGTCAGAGAAGGAATTCCTTTCTGTGCCCTTTATACGTTCCTAGTTTGGATGTGCGCGCGCACGCGCACACACACACATCTGAGCATGTGTGGTAGTCAGAGGTTAACCTCCAGTTTCTCCTCAGTTGCTCTCCACCTTATTTTTTAGACACAATCTCTCACTTTTCCATGAGGCTCTCCAAGGGGGGCCAGTGAGTTCAGGGACCTGCTGGTTTCCACCCCACAGGCTCGGATTACAGAAGCATGCCTCTATGCCAGCGTTTCTTTGGGTTGTGGGATCCAAATTCAAGTCTTCTTCACCCAAGAGAGCAAAGACCGCAAACCACAAACTTCCTGACAGCACCTGGCGGGGGTCAAAGCAGAGCTCAGCCTACTGAGAGAGCACAGGGAGGTGTTGGCCAGGGGCATGTGAGGCCCACAAGACCCAAACCCAAGGGCTCCGTAGGATTCCCCGAGAATGCCACATTAGCTCTGAAGCCTGAAGGGTGGTGAGGGCAACTCACTGAATGGACCAGCTACAGGTGGATCTGCAGCTGGGGCAGAGCCTGTATGTCCTCATGGAACGTGGAGCTCCCAAGAACCTCTCTTGTATAAACGTGAACTCCTGTAAGACCATGAAGGCCCAGACTCAGGTGACGGGGAGGGGTGGGAACCAGTCTTCGGGAGGTGGGCCAGCCCTTCAGGATTCTTTGGACCAAATCAGATCAAAAAGGAACAAAAGTAAAAAGAGAATAGCCGTGAAAACGTTAGGTCAGGGTGTAGCCTGACATGGGAAGTAGTGGGTGGGTTACATTTTCTCAGCCAGAGGCACTCAAACTTGGAGGCAATGCTGGCATCTGAGGTATCTAGCGATGCTCTCTCTGCTAATGGCATTTTGGCTTTGTTGACATCATTTAAATCTCTCAGACTCTGAGTCGCCAGCTTCCTTTTCTAAAAGTGAAGCATGGCCAGCCTGTAGTCCAAGTGTCCACCTGGAGGCCAAGCCTGGGCTAAGTGGGCCCTGCCTGCCTTGGTGGAACAGTGGCCTTGGACATGCACAAGCTCCCATTCATTCAGAAGCTTGGTGACACCCTCATGGCTGGTTCAGAAAGATGGTGAGGGACTCATACCTCTGACAGTCTCAGGGAATGCGGGGGCGGCTCGATCAGAAACCTGGTAGGTGTGGGGGCTGCTTGTTCAGTAGCCTGGTGGGGATGGACCTTCGGCCACCAGCTGCTCCTCACTCAGGACTCCTAGTGAACTTGTCTCACTCCACCTTCTACCTGGCCTGGGAGTCATGAATTTGGGCGTGGCCAGTCTCCTGCCCCTTCTGTCCATCAGCACAGCCAGGCAGTGACTTACCCACAAGTCACCCCTGGAGGTGCGATCAGGCCAAGGGCCACCTTCCAGTGGCCCCTCCGTGGAGCTGCTCAGGAGAGACCCTGAGCTCCACCTGGAACTCAGCCCCAGCTTAGATTCAGAGGCTCCGTTTAACCACTCAGCCCTGGATCTCTCATCTAGAAAATACAGAGGCCGCACCTGCCTGGCAAGGGCCCTGTGAAAGGCTGTTGAGAGACGCTAAACGCTGCCCTCCGCTCCTCTCGCTTGCCTGGAAACCGGGCCATTTTTCAGCCTTCAAGAGACAAAAATGAAAGGGAGTGTTGGCTGATGGCGACTGGGTAACCTTTTTACATCGGCTCTCACCAGGCCGAAGCGCCGGGTAATTGGAAGGGCTCCGTGTAAAAGGCACTCTTTAAAGAGCCAGCACGAGGACAAAGAGGGAAAGATTCCATTAACCAACCCTGCGCCATCGCTTCTGCAGAGCAGGCCATGCACATGCGCACACTCGTTTGTCCACATTTGCTTGGCCGTGGTTCTGTGGGAGTGGATGCGTCCCACTGAGGTGTCACACCCAAGCCACGTCATCTTTGGAGGGACCGCCTCTTCTCTTTCCAGCTAACCGGGAAATAGTTGGGAAGGTCATTGTCTGGGGACAGCTCCATAACAAGTGTGGGACAGGCCCCTCTCTCCTGCTGAGACTTTGTCGCTGGATTCAGAGAGTAGAGGTGAGTCTTTGTGATAACTTTTGAGTCGCCTTACACCAAGGGCATCGTCCTAAGACCCGGTGTTCTGCCTGCACATGTGACTGCCTAAGTGGACAGTGGGTAGGGCTGTGCTTGACACTCAGAATGTGCAATGTTGACTCTGCCACTAGAGAGAGGCGGAGGTGTTCCTCAGGGTTGGGCGCAGCTCCGTGGACTCAGCTGAGTGCCATGACCCTGCCATGTTGGAGTGTGCTTTCCATTTCTAGCTAAGAAGAAGGAGGTAGGCTATTAAGATGTTGATCAGTCTTCATAGTGGCTAGCAGGGTAGAGGGGCCATTAGGTGCAGGGGCAGAATTTGAACTGAAAAGATAATAGAGAGGTAAGGTAGGAGGAGGAGACATCCGGGTCAAGGGGGTTTTAAGTAACGGGACCAGCTGGTACAAAGGACCTGGGGTTGGTGCAGACTCAAAGGGAAAACACTGCTAACAGGTGAGAAGGGGCAGGGAATGAGCTGATTGGATGACAAGGGAGGTGAAGGTCAGCATTGAGGCTGTGGGTCTGGCACACAGTCATGAGATCCGTGGCAGATGTGGCCCCCAAATCTGCTGTGGAGTGTGCATGGCCTTAAGCTTATTTGCAAGGTTAGAGATCATACAAGGTAGGGTGGACACACCATCCTGGAGGCTTGGGTTTTGCGCACCCCAGCAAAAGTGGGCTCTTTGGATGCTCGCCCTGGGTTCGGCCATGGACACTGTTAGCCAAGCTGCAGGTCTAGGGACCAGACGTCCATCATGAACCCGGCTCTGTTCCTTGTCACCTAAGAGAACCAGGACCTCCCAGGTGACCAGCCTGGGTCTCCTCCCTCTGTAAAGCAGAAACGGCAGTGCCTTGCTCTCCGGGACCACGTGAGTCCATAGCCCAGGCTGCCCTGCACACTGCAAAGCACACAGGGCTGAGTGTGCTGGTCACCGCTTGCTGTGTGTGTAACATGATAATACTGGGGACGTATTTGAAGGACTTCTTCATGGCAAGAAGACGCCTGCCGTTTACCCCTGTCACTTCTCCTTGCTCGTACCGCAGTGCTGCTCTCTGGGTCCCTTGGGTGGTGGCAGACTCTTCCCCAGCAATGCCTTGAGCGCAGGTGGGGAAAAGAACTGCCAATGAATTTCCCTCCTGACTCCACACTCAGCTGAGGAGTCTGAGCTCCAAGAAGCATGAGGATTTGGACCCCAGGAACAATTGGGATCAGGATGCACCCCAACCACTCCTTTGTGGCAGCATGCACACAGGGAGGCCCACATCCCAGCCTACCCACTCGTCCACGCCAGGCTCCAGAGTGGCTGTCACTCAGCTCGCCATCTATACAGGGTCCTTTCCTCACCTTCGCTCCCTGCTCCTTCCCCTGAGCCCATCTTCTTGGCTAGGATGATGCAAGTTGAGTCTGGGGGAAGGGGGTGCAGCCTGTATGGGGAGGGGACACACGGGGAGAGGGCACACACCTCCGCCTGTGTGTGCAGACATGCCTTGCACACCTAACCAGATATAATTGGCCCGTGGGTGCCTGCTCCCACCCCACACACCTGAAGAAATCAGAACCACCCACAACAGACTCCAGCTGTCATTGAAAACCCAGAGACCGGCCACCAATCCTGGTGGTGGCAGCATGGCGGAGGGGGTGGGGCCGCAGTGCAGGAGTAATTGGCGAACCCAGGGTGAATGAAATAATTGGAAAAGTGAGGTGTGAGTTTGTTAGGGAAGTGTGAGTGTGTGGGGGAGGGGAGGAGGGCTGTGTTTAAAAGCCCGCTCTGGCCTCTTTATTCACAGCTTCTGATACAGTAATTGCTATTTTGTGGTTTCTATTATCTACACAGTGGGGAGCGTGCGCAGCTCCGTCCCCCAGTGTGCTGGGCTGGGGATGAGTCCCTGGGTGCTGCAGTCTCCCTCTCTCCCTCCCTGGCCCCTGTGGCCCTGCCCAGCCTCTCCCCACTGACCGTGGCCTTGGCGCCCAGGAGACAGGGTTCATGTGGAAGTCCCTTCAAAGGCCTCTTTTAAAAACTGGCCTCACAGACCTGGCCAGCAGATAAGAACCTTCATAATGGCTGGCATTTATATGTCGCTTATCTCCTTGGAACGAAAGGTACCTCATTGATTTTTTTTCCCTCCCCCAACGTCTCTTTTCTCTTTAATTCTCTTCAGCCATCTCTCTGCAGTCCTTGGTGTTGGGCCTCCCACGAGCCCACATCACACAAGCACCCTGACCCAGTCTCTTGCCAGCCCTCTCCCTCAGCACCAAGGGCAGAAGCTCACCTCGGACCCGAGTCACTTTTGCCCTCTGCCCCTTGGTGTTCTCGTCTGTCAACCAGAGGTGGGGACAGTATCGACCCCAGCATTGTTACATCTGGGAGCGGCAGGTCTCAGAGGCCTGGCAGGTAGCTGGTAGACCCTCCTTGGTAGCTGGGGTGTTGGCAGCAATGACAGTGTCCTGAAGCCTCCCCTGGACATTTCTAGAAATGTCCACAGATACTGGGAAGTTCTTCAGAATATCTAACCCTGACTCTCCAGTTCCTCTTCAGCCTGGCTCTCTTGCCCTTTTCTTAGAAGTCACTTTCCATGGGAGCCATTTTCCTGAAGCTCCTGGGGTCTTCAGGCACATGTTCCCTTGGCCATTCAGTTGGCGGTCTAGAAACCCCACGCCAGGGTTTTGGACACCCTCAAAGGCTACCAGTTCCAGCCCCACCCCAGTTCCACAGTGACTCCGAACAGTCATGGCTCCCTCACCACACACTCAGATGCACGTCCTCAGACCACAGCAGCTCATCCCCTTCCGCCTCCTCACCAGCTTCTTTCTCCACCTTTTAATTATTTTCCGTGCTTCCTCCGGCCCCTCAGCTGCTTACCATGCACCAAGCATCCACGGCTCACAGCACGCTGCAGAGGGGAGGAATTAACCTCAACAGTACCCCCCTCCTCTGTCTCCCTTCCCCATCCCTGACAGAGCAGACAGACAGACAGAAAGGGGGTGCACATGGTCCCCCCGGACCCCCCCCCCCGTGATCCTGGGTGGATCGCTAGGGCCCTGGATTCTGTGCAGGCCAGCTATCACCACACAAAACACGCATGCGCGCGCGCACACACACACTCCTGCTTCACCTTGGACTTGGTCACGTTCTGAGAAGAAAGAAGCCCCACTTATGGAAGTGGCTGGTACCTATGGGGGACAGGACAGGCTTGAACTATCCTGTGGCAGAGCCAGGGAGCTCACCCCCTGCTCTGTCCGTCCCCCGCCCCAGAACCAGGCTGCTTCTCCTGAACCCTGTTGGTTTGTAAACTAGGGTGTCAAGACTTGAGGTGATGAACTCCATGGCTCCTTCCTGGTCGCCCCACCTCTCCCCGCCGTCTCCTGTTGTTGGCTCGTTCTGGAAGAGCCTCTAGCAGCGCCTGTGCAGGGCAAGCATAGGGCTCCAGGCTGCAGGCACAGCCACAAGCGAGATCAGTGTGGTTTCTTCCACTGTTGAAGTAACACAGCCGCCCCACCACCCCCCACCCCCGCCACGCGCACACCCCCCACAGGGACTGGCTGGGACACAGTGGGTGGTGGCATTGTGACGGTGGCTAACAGGTGTGCTGGAGAGCTAGGTGTCATCTGTCAGAGACAACTGGCCTAGTTGCCCCACACTTTCTAGCCTTCTTACATTGGGTGTAAAGCCCTGGGACCTGGGCCCTCAATGTCCCCATAGGTGTCATTGCCAGCAGCAGTGACCCAGAGGATGGGTGACCCATGAGCCATTTCTGTGGACCAGCCTGGGAGCAAGCCTGTGCATCCTGGCTCTCCCTATCCCAGGCAGCCCCGCAGACGCACTGGGACTGGTCGAGGGACCAAAGGCCATGTCATGGAATGTGTAGGCCTTTAGGTGGCAGAATAAAGCAGGGTTTGCCAGCTGCATGCCTCTCTCGGCTCTCCAGGCTTCTCGTCTGACCTGCTCAGACTCAGGACCCCCTCCAAATCAGCTGAGAGCTTCCTCTCAGCAAAGAATCTGGCCAGGCTCCCCTCTGCTGCCTTCCCATCCTGGGGAGGCTGGCCTTGTCCCCAGCTTCATTCCCAGCGGCCTGTTCACGGGTGGGGGTGGGGGGGCTGCTGGGGAGAGCTGGACGTGCCGATTCATTTTGAGACTTCATAATGCTGCATTTACACACCGTCCTGCCTTCAGAAATGGGGCCAGCAGATGCCAGCTCATGCTGTCAGGGCTGCGGGTTAACGCCTCAGATTTAACTTATATCATTTGGCGAGTGCTTACGGCCCGCGCTGCGTTCTTTACCCAATCGGTCCTTGGCCTGGAGCATCCCAGACTATGGCGTGTGGATGTGTGGACCTAGCAGCCACCAGAGAGTGTAGATTTTCAAATAAAAATAACACCTCTCTTCAGATGCCGAGCACATTAAATATTTATCGGCAGTGCGCTCGTACATATTTGATAAATGGACATTACAAAGGGATTGGGGTTGGGGCGTGCGGCCAGGGGAAGCCCATTCCTTTTGTCCCAGAGTCTTTCAAAGGTTTGTTTGGTGGAGAGGAAAGGGGCCACCCCAAGGGTGGTCCAGGCCACAGTTCCCTGGTCAGTCTGCTCCAGAATGCTGCTTGACTGGCTTTAGCGGGTATCAGAAGGGACGTTTGTGGAGGCCATGGGGCTAGTAGGAGCTGTGTGTCTTCTGAGCGCTGAGCCCTCAGGCATCTCCAGACCTCAAGTCCTAGGTTGACAGAAAGGATCCCATGGCTTGGGGTCGGTGAGCTTAGGCTTGGCATACACCTGGCTCCAGGTATGGAGGATACCTGGGAAAGGTCGGGGGAACTCACCGGCATCCTGAACCTTGACTCTCAGACACAAGTCCCTTACCATGGCTGGGGCCTTCCTGGCCTGGCACAATGTGTGCAAGACTCATCCCATGGGGAAAGGACAGGTGTCCAGGTGTCCCCCAGGTGGCAGGAGAGGCACCAAAAATTTTCCAGCCCGATGGTACCCTCCCTCCCCCACTTGGTGGCCAGCAGGGAGAAGGAAGCCACGCCTGCGGAGTGAGGGCTGCAGGCTGGCGGTGGGGAAGTGGGAAGCCACATGAGTGTGCCTGGGTGGTGGGAGTTCCTGGAACCAGCGATCTCTGGTAACCTGCAGGGATTGGCTCCTGAGTCCCAGTCCAGGACCCCTGCCTCCCTGGCAGGCCTCAGTCTCTGATGTCGACCTTTTGTCTCTAGCACCTTTGGGGAACTGAAGACCGTGCGCCTGCCAAAGAAGATGACGGGGACAGGCGCACACAGGGGCTTCGGCTTTGTGGACTTCGTCACCAAGCAGGATGCCAAGGTGAGTACTGCCCCCGAGAAGCACCGAGCCTCTGAGCCAGGGAAAAGTGTCTCCGCCTCACGCTGCCGACTCTTCCCCTGACTCTGCTAATTTCCCTAGGATCCTTGGAGGAAGAGCACTGGGTCTGGGGTTTGGAGGGCCGGGTAGGATGTGTTGGTGTGTCCATCACGCATACGCAGGAACCGAGGTTGACCTATTTCTCAGGCTGCTCAATGGCAGGGGAAAGACCCTGGGGCTGAGCGTGGTAGACAGCACTGTTTAAAACAGACTGGGCAGGAATGGAAAGGGTGGATGTCCAGAAAAGAGTGCGTGGGATGGGACCTGGCTTCCTCCTCAGCCCTCCAGTTGTGGCCGGTTCCATTCTAAGCTATGACACCGCGGGCCGCTCCCGCAGCACACATGCACGTGTGCAGCAGATATTTCCCTAGTTGTGCAGAGGGCAGCACAGCCTTGGGGGTTGTGCTTAGTTTTGCTTATTTGTTATATATGTGTTTGGTACGTGTGCATGAGTGTGCGCATGCGCGTGCAAATGTGGAGCTCAGAGGACAACTTGCAGGAATTGGGTCTCTCCTACCCATAAGTACTGGGGATTGAACTCAGGTCATCAGGCAAGCACCATTGAGCCATCTTGCCATACCCCTGTAACCGCCGCCACCACCACCACCACCACTCTCCCCTCTCCCCACCCGGGCTTTGAAGCACAGTAGTGCTCTGACTTCGGGCCCAGGATAGCAGCCAGGCTGTCATCCTGCCAACGTCTAGGAACCACTCTCAGGGCCTCAAGCTCCAAAAGGCCGGGTTGTACAGGACAGGGCTGCTGGGCCATCCTGTACTCCACGCTGAGCGCTGCCCGGGCAGCTGTGGCCTTCCATCGCCTCGGCTTTCCTCCATGGAAAACAGCATCCGGGACGATTCCCAAATGGCCAGGGCTCCTCCACCGCAAGGGCCATCCTGCCGAAGAGCAGAGTGGCTCTGAGCGCCAACTGTAGTGTTACAAGAGGCCTCAGGGGTGGGGAGCAGCATGGAAGAGCAGGGACGGCGTAGATATAACCACTGCCGAGACAGCCTGGGCATCCCACAGGCACAGGGTACCAGTCCCCAGGGCATGGCAGCCGCCCACATCTCCGTGACTCCACTCAAGTGCCTGCTTCACTGCCTAGACATTTGTCCTCTGTCCTCAGCTGGCCCTACCCTTGCCACCTCCATCAGTAACAGAAAGGACAACACACTGCAAGCACTAGGTCGTGGCAGCCAGAGAAACCCTGTCACTGAAGGCAGTTTGGCCTTCCCTGGCCTTGCCTTGTGCCTTGGTTTCCTTGTCTGTGAAATAGGCTGATGGTGGTACCCCGGCTCCAGGTTGTGACAGATGGACCTATGAGGCCGGCTCGCTGGCCCATGGCAAATGCTCAGAACCACTTGGTTCTCATTGCCATAACCCGGGGGCCCTGAGTCATCCGTCCCTCGGGTCTGTGCACACCGGTGATGTCCGGTCAGTAAAGCAGCAGTATGTGTGCATACATCAGCAAACAGCGTGTGCACTGCATCCTGAACTCTGGGCTTCCCTCTCCGCCCCTGAAAGAGGGTCTTTCACCCCGGCTTGGCTCACCATCTGTGAAGCCAGCATGGCTTCTTCCCCTCGGTGCGACCTTGGAAAAGTGACTCACCCTCCCTGCACCTCTCACTTCTGACAGGGCTGCTGGGGTGATGCTCTGAGACCAGGACCTGGCCCTGCCAGCTCCTTGTGCTGTCCTTTTGGGGGGGGGGGGCTGTGACTAGTGGGGGTTCAGTGCCGACCCCCTAACCAGAAGCCCTCCTTCTACACAGTGACTGCCCTGCCCAAGGTCAGCGTCACAGCTGACCTGGCACATAGCCTCGAGGGACAGGCTGGGGGTAGATGTCCACACCCCCACTTCTGTACTACAGCACAGTCCCGAGTCCCCGGGGCCCAGGGCACGCTACACCCAAGTGGCCCACACGGCACCCAGGCCTGATCGATGTCACTCCTAATCCCAAGTCAGCCCCTCAGCAGTGAGGTGGCAGCTTCTCCTCTCCTTCCCTTTCCATTCTCGGCTCCTGGAAGAGAGAGAAAGGGCAGCCGAGGACAGCGAGGGCTCCACCCACAGCCCTGGAGACTGGCTGTGTCCTCCCCTCAGCGGGGCTATTTCGGGCCTCTCCGTCCTTGCTGCCGTCCCCCTGCCCTGCCCTCTGTGCCAGGACTCGCACCCTTTTGTCCCCAGTAAGGTCATCTCGATGACAGTGGCACCGGCCTGCAGTCCTTCGCCCACAGCCGTCCCTTGCTCTTGTTTCCCGGGGCAGCTGCGTCTTTCTCCCTGACCCCCTCGGTCTGTCTGCTGAGTGGCACTGTGCGCACTTTTCCCCTGCCATGGATGCATGCTCCCGACCCACAGTGTGGCCACACTTTGAACATGGAACCATTCACTAAATACGGCTTGGAGATGGGGATTACTCCTCAGTGGAGAAAGGCCTTCCCTCATTCCTCACATTCTCAGGGACCCATCATACCCCTTCTGAATCAAGTACACAACAGTGCTGGAGAGCAGACCCAGCAGGAGGCTCCATGAAGGCCACGTGGCAGAACCCAGAGGAACCAGGCACCCAACAGTAATAGGCAGGGGCTCCTGAGGGCACCACCCGTACAAGGCTCCTGAGGAGGGCACCACCCATACAAGAGACATGTCTGGCACAGGCCCATCGCCTGCCCCAGCCCAGTGCACCACATCAGGCGGAGATTAGCACAGAACCTCCCTCTCCTGACCTTCTTCATCTACACAGCCCCAGGGCCCGCCCCTGGTTGATACTGACTTGCTCAGGCAAATGGGGGAGGTCTGGGCTACCTGCCCAGGCACAGGCACTGATGACCTGAGCCTTGCCTGCTCACAGGAAATAGCTCGACATGCAGGCAAATTCTCCCTGTCTAGGACATTCGATCAGGCCCGTGTTCTAGGCAGTAAATACTGGTCCTGCTGAAGGTACCCACATTATCTCAACCTCCACGTTTCTCAGGGAACCTAGCCCTGCACCAAAGAGGGGAGCCATGGGGCAGGGAGTCAGCCTGGCACACATCCTACCTACCTGTCACCACTCCCACACCCTTCTCTGGGCCTCTGGGTACCTCGGATGATAAAGCCCTTCTGATGTCCCATCTTTGGAGTGCCCCCTGGGTATTGGTGGATTGTTTGACAGGTGGGGAAACAGCTCAGTGTTACACAGCCAGGCTCCTCCCTCCCGTTAGGCATTGGTTTACCAAAGTGCTATCCTTCCTCTAACCCTGCCCCTCACATGCATCCCTGCTGCCCAGCTTCAGCACCTCACCCTGGAAAGGGCTCTCTGGGTAGAGACACACAGAGCCTCTGAAGAGCCGCTGCCTTCTGCACTGCTGGGCTCCCCCCAGCTCCCCCTCCCCCAGCTCGTGGTGCGGCCCTCTCACCTGGACAGGCAGTGGGGAGTCCTAGGCAGGTGGACTTGGTCCCCATTGGCTAGACAGCCACCAATAGGCACTGGGTTTCCATTCAGGCCCCACCTTCCTTTTCTTACATAGCCCAGGCTGGCCCTGGAGGAAGGGAGGGGAAGGAGCAGAGGAGCAGACAGACCCCCAGAACCCAGAATATTAACTGTTCCCCACACAAGGTGCCTTTAATTCTCCCTCCCGAGCCACGCTCCTTTGTACTTTTGTGGTTGCAGCTGTTTTAGCCACCGACACTGTTGTTTTAAAAGGCCTATTTTCACATAGAATGTTATCCAATTAGCAGAGCAATGTGTTGGCTTAAATAAACACTCGGGGGGAGCCGGCAGCCCGAGATGCGATGGCGGCTGGCGTTGGCAGGCAGAGCTCTGCTGTGATAAACAACTGCCGCTTTAATTGTAGGGCCGCATGCGTCTCCTTCCTCTTTCCCACTTCTCCACCATGGTGGGTGGACGCCCAGGGAGCGAGCGACAGGATGCGTGGCCTGAGCTCATGCTGGCTGGTGATGCCATGTGGTGCGGCGGGCCCTTCAGTGAGATGTGGGGTGGTGGGATTAGTGATGAGCAGCAGGACAGAGCTTCAGTCTCATGTGCTTAACACACAGCTGCGTGATGGTGTGCAAGGGGGAAGAACGAGGTGTCAGGACAGCAGGGTGTACCAGGGATGACCCCCAAGGAACCACTCCTGTTCCAACCAAGCAGTGCCAAATAGGATCAGAGTGGCCCATGATGTCAAAGCTGCCTTCCTGTTCCCCATGTGGGTCCCTGAGCCCAGGTGACCCTGCCCCGCGGCAGGAACTGGTGACATTGCCCTCTGGGAGTGGCAGAGCATTGAGAGAACAGATGGTGTGGTGTGTGTGCTGGGGACAGGGAGGCAGCTGAGTCCTCTGGGCCCCAAGGTTCCCCACTGCATTGAAACCTGCATTGACCAGTTGTTCTGTCTGCCAGGATGCTGCCAGAGCTAACTCACGCAGGCGTTGGGGTTCCATCCCCCCTTTCCTGTTTGCATGTGTGTTCATGTTGTGTGCAAGATCACACTGGCATTTGAATGGTGCTACTTTGCCAGGCTTCTGTCACCACAGTGCAAGAGTACAAATTCTGGCCAAGCTTGCATTTCAAGGCAAGGACTCGGGCTCAGCCAGCACATGTGAGCTAAGACCCTACAATCAGGTGCTGTCCAGTTCACCGCCGAGGCATAAGCAGGGTCACACTGCCATGCTGCCAACTGCAGCCCTGCAGACCTCTGTGGGGACTGAGGCCTGCCAGGCACCTTGTAGACCCAGGCAAAGACTTGGCTTTCAGAACTGTCAGGTACAGTGTGAGTCAGGGGAAGGTAGAAACCCAGCCACGAGGCATGCACGGGGCCAAGGAGCAGCCACTGCCTTGCTTAGGTCACCCGCTGCCCCTAGAGCTCACGGGTCCTCACACTGAATGGAGAAAGTGAAACATAGAGGGACTTAGAGCAGGTTACTGGACAGTGCCGGGCCCAGCCCGGTCAGCACCGCCTGTCACCTCTTACCCTGGCCACCTGACACCTGCCCTTCCGAGGTGCTTTAGACCTGCGGAGACAGTGGAGCCCCTCCCTGCTTCACCCCGCTCCACTATAGCGTTTGTCATTTGATCCAGGGCAGTGTCCTCAGGGGTCAAGTTGACTGGATTGAGCTGATGGAATGACCAGGGATGCATCTCTTTGTCTCATAGAGTCAGGTGCAGTCTACAAGTGGGTCTGTGGCTGTTAGTCCTGGAC